>VDFB02000002.1:116489676-116616347 GCA_007258455.2 Sequoia sempervirens
CCAATAAAGGAAACTTGTTAGCCGATTTTCAACATTGGGAAAATCCAAAGGCCAAGGGGAATTAATTTTGTATACAAAGTTTCCCCAAGAAACATATGGAAATATTGATTGTCTACCAAAATGGAGGAATATATTGTGCTAGAGTACTACAACACCCAAAAAGGGAACTAACATGCCACAGGGACATAAGGGACACTAGCACACCATGAGGAAATTGGTGAAACTACTTAGGTGCCTAAAAATGTGCTAGAGTCTAGAAAATACACAACACTCCTATTTTTGTGATATATTCCTAGCTATAGATTGGATGTATTACTATTTCTAAGTATCATACCTAGGGAAAATTTTAAATACTAAAAAAAAGAGAGCATAGATACATAGATTATATAAAATAAAATAATATTGGAAGACCAAGGTGGAAAACCACACTTGATCTCCAACCTATGTACACAAATGAAAGAGGCATGTAAGGGAATCCAAAATAATTCCAAGAGCATGAAGGATGAAGGGGAATATTCCCAATGCATTCCAATAACCCTCCAACCACAAGGATAAACCAAAATGACAACTCACCAAGGTGTTTCTTGTTGGAGAAACCAATATGTCTTGCAAAATTAACAAAACTTTCATAAAAAATATAAATAAAAAAATTATCATACGGAACAAGGAACATCTTGTAAAATGTATAATAGAACCTTGCATATAGAGACAAGGATAAGGAGGTGAGAAGGTAGGAGTGAAAATTTGAATACCCCTCAAGGAGTGAAACACATGTAGTAATCTATGGAAAAGTGTTCGAACACTTGGTGAGTCCACATGAGGTGAGACGAAAAGTGAGATTTTTCCCAAGTGAGCTTAATAGTAGTGTGAATAAAACTCTCTTAAATGGGCTAAAAGTGAACTAGTTTAATAATAAATATTTTCACACTAAAACCCCCATTAAGTGATACTTAGGGAGAAACCTAATCAAAAAAATATGAGTCCCAATAACATGGCCTGATAAGGTATTCATGTACAAGATACAAGTCTCTCATAAATAGAGAAACATAGAAAACCCAATGTGAATAAAACTCCTCTCCAAAAGAGAGAAAGAGAAGGAAATAAATCTCAAAATAATTTCGATGAACATAGGATCAGGATGATGAAGAAATTATAAAACATGTAGAAGCTATAAACACTACCAAAGATGAATTGATGGTGTTTCCTAGAATCAACGCAACTCCAAATATTGTAGATCAAGACAGGGGGTACAAAACACTACATGAGTGACATCAACTACACTAAACCATGAATAACATATGGAATGGAGGAAAAAATACTCTGTGAAGCTAAAGGTGTAGATAGTTCTATGATTAAGGAGCAAAAAGATATTGCACGAGTGGCCTCTAGTACATTAATAAAATATGCATGGTGCTCTACATAAGTACTAGAATCTCACAAATCATGATCAAATGAAAGTCTAGAAGGTTTCTTCGCTACACCATTGCAACCAAGGAAGCATTATCATAAACATGTGATAATTTTTTTAATTTAAAAAAAGTAAAAAAATTAGAGGGGACCTTAAGGCTCCTAGGACCCATATGGTTGAGTGAGGCCACACTTCCCTCCCCCTCCTTTATAAGGGAGGCATGGGATTGTCCTCCCATGTACTCTACACATAGAAAGGTATTTTTCCTTGGCCTTTGTGCCAATTTTGGTTTTTTTTTTAAGTTGTCCCTCTAAGTATAGCAAAGGTAACTAACCAAATTTATCTTGAGTGTTTCTAGTTTCTCTAGTGGAATTCCAACTTTGGTGGAATTTATTTTATTTGGAGGGTTCTAAATTTAAACAAAAGCTCCAAATTTATTGGTACTTTTATTAAATTTTGTGGAGGTGATTTTTTTTGCTAAATATACCCCCTCATCATTGTTGGGATTAAGGTGTCTCAACCTTAGAGATCCCAAAGATTATTTAATTAATTAAATTAGTCCCTTTGCTACATATTTTATTAATTAAATCCTAGGTGATATGTTTCTAAGTTGATAAAAAAATTTGTGAGACCTGTTTGCAAGTTGGCTTCCTACATGGTTGGTGGAGAGTACAAAATTGTGCCACTTGTCAGTTGGGGTGCTCAATTTGGAGGAGGTGTTTGTGAAAACCTCTCAAAGGTGTGTCATAGTGGCATGTGTCCTTTCTTTTGGAGTTATCACTTGGCAGATTTTGGAAAGATGTTAAATGAGACTATGACATCTAGTCGGGTTGACTAGAAGTCAAATCGGAGTTCAAAATTGGTAGTTGGCTAGATTTTATCTAGTGGGATGCCATGCATGTCAAGGATAATTAATATTTGAATAAAATATTAAATTTGGGCACCTTGCATGTTGTTTCATGTTGGTACATGTCATTACATGATTGGAAGGTTTCTCTTTTGATCAGTTTGGACTAGTGCATGTTCTCCATTTCATTTTGCATGCATGCAGAAACTATGGAGATGACACATGGAATTCCTATATTCCCATGATAGAGGTTTACAAATATGTGAAGTGTTTATGCATTTGTGGATATATTTTTTGTATTTTTTGAGAAGCCCTTATGCTACCAGAATTACTCCAAATTTGTATCATAGTGTAAAGACACTTGCATAAGCATAGAATCTATTATATATTGTAACCATTTTGTTATTGATAATACCTCTATTTTGGTGTGTGGGTTTTTTCCTGAAAGGATTTTCCCATGTAAATATGTGTGTTATGGTTTTATGTGTTTAAATCTAAAATTTAATAATTGAATTTGCATCTAAACTATAAAAGAAGAAAGATTTGTAATAAAGTTTTGCAACCCTCTCCTACTTAGATTAGTGTTGGGAAATTGTTTCTACACCTAGTCTCCTTTCAATCATTGATAGTTTCATTTTTGTACTTGATCTTCAAATGATGATATCTTGGTCATATGGAGATATTTTTTAGTGATTTGTTTTGAAATAGGGTAGAATTTCATGATATTCATAGTGGTGCAAGATAATTTTTAGTTTGGACTCTTTTTTTAGATTTTATTTTCTTAGTGTTGTTGTTGTGCAATTCTCATTTTGGGAACTTCAATGGGTCATATCTTGGGCATACAAATTCCTCTTCGAGTCCCATTTTTTGAAAGTATATATATTTTTGTGTAATTTATCATGGATCCATTAGTTTCCTCCATTTTTATTAGAAAATTGTACTTTCAATATGTGGTCCTCTTTTGGACATTTGTAAGAAGTCTAATAGCACGTGTTTGTAAACGCAATGAAAACACTAACATAAAATGCCAAAATTGAATTTATGTTCATTAGGGGGAATTTCGCACATTTATTGTGCCCATTTTTTACTTGTACTAAGTTATAAAGTGTCATTGGGGGTTTTGTAGTGTCTTATTTTTTTCCATCAGACTTATGAACCTTGGTTATTCTTGCCTCATGCATGTGTACCTTGGTTTTTGTACACCCTTTTTAGTTTCTTGTATATCATATTGTACTTGATGCTATATCCTATATTCTCTTGCACACTTATGTGCTATATTTCAGTTGACATGCCCATACCTCTCCCTTATTAGCATAAGGGGGTATCATCACAAGGTTATGCTATTGATTCTTTGGTTCAATGGAGCAGTGGAGAAACCTTTTACATTTTTATTTGATCATAATTTATGAGATTATAGTACTTATATAGAGTACCATGCATATTTTAGCAGTGTACTATACATCACTTGTGCAATATTTTTGCACTTCTTGATCATAGTAATATCTGCATCTTCAAATTCATAGAGTGTTTTTTCCTCTATGCCATCTATGTATTCATGGTTGAGTAGTGTATTTTATGTCACTCATTTAGTGCTTTGCATCTCCTATCTTGATCTAGAATCTTTGGAGGTTCATTGATTCTAGCAGACATCATCAATTCATCTTCGACAATGTTTATAAATTCTCCATGTTTTAGGATTTCTTCATCATCATGGTCCTATCTCATGGGATATATTTTGAGGAGGTTTATTTCCTTCTAGATTTCTCTCTTTTGGAGAGGATTTTTTTCCCATTGGTTTTCTCCTTTTCTTACCTATATACGATTATTTCTTTCTTCTTGGGATTATGTGTATCCATTTTACTAAGAATACTCTTCAAAATCTATAGGGCTAACACTTTTTATGATTTTCTTCCTTTTAATTTGACCTCTAGCCATATGGGAGTGGTGGATTGTGTTCCAATCACGTTCTATTCTTGTTGCACTGGTGACTCAAGATGTAAAGGGCATATTGTTTTTTCTTCAAAATTTAATTGAATCGTATTTGTTGATCCTATAACTTCTTCTTGCCTCACCTTCTTTTCTTTCCATACATTTCCCCTAAAACTCCCTTGTTTAGTTGCAAAGAGGTAACCACATTATCTTCTTGTAGGGATTCTTCTATTCCTTCAATTATTGGATTCTCTCTCTCTTGTTCTAGTTTGGGTTGATTTTTATCAATTATATTCCCCTTTTCCCCTTGTACAAGTTTAGGTTCTATAATTTATTTTGAGTTGACACATTTATTTGGATTTTCCTCTAGTATAAGGTTAGGTCCTTTATTTAGTTCTTCAATAATGTGTTGAGTTTAAATAATGGTTCTAACTTTCTTTGTTAATTGACACACCATTCTCTATGTCTCAAATAGGTATGTTTCTTGTCCTTCTGTCAAGTCATCATTATCCTCTTCTTCATCGAATTAAATTAATTCTTTCTCTACAAAAGCTTCATTCTTTGTAGGAATGTTAGTTCTTCTACTAGTTACCTCTTTTTGAGATAAGCAACTCTAAATGGTAAGTGCACAAGAGTAGATATGATATATTGTATTTGTTCCTACATCACGAGAGTGAATTGTATAATAGTGATTGGCAGAATTATTTTTGATACACTAGCTACCATCAAAGTCACTATCACTACACACTTTGGGAGACATAAGAATATATGAAAGTGGGTCTTCTACTTGGGTAGGATCCATACTTGGTTCTTCTCCAATTCTTACTATAAAATATTCCTATACTCTCCCTTTTTATTAATGAAATATCATCATTTTCTTTGTCCCTTTTTTTTTTATATGTATATTATATGTGGGGGGTAAATTCTTGTGCTCTTAGCACTCTTATGCAATTACTTAAGCCATATTTCATTACTATCTATGATATATTGAGTGATGGCCTTTATTGAAGATTAATTAGGTTCAAACTAGTTTGAATTAGGTATGGGACCATCAAATACTCTTTGTATTTTATTTTCTAGCTGTGTAACACTACTTCATCATCCTTAACTTTATTTGGGACTCTATGTTTGTTCAAGGTTTTCATTTTCTTAACAATTAATTTATAATAGCTTATTTTTCTAACCTCAAAATCATCATTAAAATTTTTCTAGTAATCCTCAAGTGGGGATATGTTTTAATTTGATTGTTATCCATTTCTTCATCTAGCCAAAAGGATAAAAAATTAGCCTTGCATCGTAGGGGTGGAGGTTATGCATTTATAGTTTAGTATTATATGCTTTTGTACAATTTGGTGAAGCACACACATATCTTTCTATGAATATAAGAAACTAAACCCCTTGGTTATCCTTGGATTCTAATAAATTTTGAATTAAATAAGTTTCTTGCTTAATTATAATAAAATAATTTTATTTTTAGGATACCTAGGCAATCTATATGGTGTTTTAACAAAACCTTCCACTCTTATGCATGCAAATTTTAAAAACTAGATGAATGAATAACCATGATTTCCTAATTCTATTGATAATATCTTTTATTTCTCCTTACATCAATACAAATAACAAAATAAAAAAATCATTGGATTTCTTATAATGAGTCATTCAGTGCTTAAATAATAGCTGAGGATAATGTTTATATACTATAACCTATCTCAATTTTAATCTTATTCTTCTTTTTCTCTACAAACCAAGGAATTTGAAATTTATTTCCAAAGAGTAGACCATATAAGAAGTAATGTAAAAACTTCTCATATTTTCTAATGTTGTCAACTATAGGTGTAATGCCCCATCAAGAACCCTAGAGGACTAAACAAATACTATGAAAAATGAACAATTTTTATTTTTATTTTCCTAAGTGCAATGTTGCACAATAAAATAGAACATAACTTTAGTTATTAACCTACGTCCCCTAGGGTGCACGATTGCATTACTTAAATTCCATTATCCAATTTACAACCCCAAATAACTCATTAGCATGCAAAACACTAATCATCAATAAGCATAACATTAACTCATCATAAATGATCATATGAACCCTGAGAAACACCCATTATATAACATAGAAGAATAATTGTTTACTCCCATTTCAATTAACAAGTACAATGCCATAGATTACATAATTCCTTTCATTAATGAGATACATCAATTTAGTGTTCCAATTTCAACAAGTACAATCACACTTCCTCGATACAAGTGAGGGGTGCACCACATAAGATGCATGAAATATGATAGAGTTACAATACATTTACATGTACAATAATCAACCTTACAAGAGTAGGTGCAAGGCTGAAGACAATGGATCAGAAGAATCGCCACATCACGAACATAAGGGAAACCCAATGGAAAATGAAACACATTCCACCCAATTGCATGAATCCAAAGATCCACCCCCCGTGCTAGGAGGTAACAATGGGTCCCACCAAAACTGATAGTCAAGGACAACAGACAAACAAGGCTGAAAAAACAACAATAAACAAGTACATACAACATTAGTCAATTGAACACCGCTTCCAGAGGCATACCAAAGCAAGGAGAAACAACATCACGAGGATACTTAGTTGTCGTAGGAGTGTCACTGCATAATTTGCTATGGTTACCCTAGAATAACCTTCCTAGGCTACCGGACCCCCATCCTGGGTTACCCTGGCTTCCTCTACTGGCCGCTGGACCCCCATAAAAACTATGCTTCTCATCTCACCTCAAGCCTAACAAGCGCTTGAGCCATGAGAGAGGCATCCATTATCTTATTTTTGTGAGAGCTGCACTTTCCCCCTAATTTTTTTTAAGTTATCACTTGATTAAACTCTCGGTGAGTTACCCTGACGCCCCTTTGTGTGCCAGACCCCCACTGAGAGCCACTCCCCTTTTGGCAACTCAAAAACCAAAAAAATAAAGAACATAGCCACTTGCACAACCTCATAACACATAACAAGATCATATGGCGAGGCATAATCCTTCCCGCTCAGAAATTCCAAAAGAACAACCACAAGGGTTTGAACATGGTGCAAGGCTAAAGTCCAAAATAAATTCACTTAATTCAATACAACCAACTCAAGGATTATCAAAAAAAAAAAAATCCATCAAGAAAACAGCCTCCCCTAGCCTTTGGAAGACTCCCAATAATCACTTACCTAAAGGCTTACATATTTATACAACACCCTCGTTCATTACGAAAACAAAAGGGCCATACACTTAGCATTGCATAACCTTGTCAACCAATAAAAGAAAAGTGGTTTCAAGGGACCATATTGTGACTCTCAACAGTCATTTGTATTTAACCAATTAAGTCAGCAACAAAATCGTGAGAAGCCATAATGTTATTACCATACAATCATTTCTAGATCCAAGATATGCATTATAGACTAAACGAATCTAATGTCGTATCTCTATTCATTTATTTACAACCAAACATCTAACTACAAAACATTAATACCCTCCTTTTTATACATGAATACATTCCAAATTCATATCATAACATACGCATATTGTATGCAAATATGTAGTAGCTTCACCTTATACTAGATATACATATATTTATTTATATATTTACTTACTAATGTACTTTTAGACCAGGCCTGATTAAAATATCAGATTCAAAATTTGTCTTCATAGACTTTGCTGTTTATAATGAATATATATGAATATACTTACTCCCACACACATGTATATAAATATATTGATATGCGTATCATATATGTTTTATATATATATAGATTTTACAAATGCACAGTTAGGAAGTATATCTCCATCGAATATTCCTTATATCAAATTGAATATGCAAATGACAACACCTATGTGTATACTTAATGGATTGGATATAACATGAAATTACTGGGCGCTTATCTATATATCTACTGAGGGCGTCGAAACTAAGGAATATTTCCATAAATGCAAAAACTCAGACTCAAAGAATGCGTTTGGCATGAATCAAAAGAATCTCAACTCATACTACGAACCTCTATACCCATTCAACAAACGCAGGGTTGTTCTTGATGTCAAAGAACATGGCTATTAGCGAGTAAAGGTAATAGAATGCATCTAAAAAAATTTAGAAGATAAGGTGGTCTCCAATGAATACAGGGCTCTGACCTCCTACGAACTACAGTTTAGAAGATAAGGTGGTCTCCAATGAATACATGACAAAACGTTTTAAGATGTTTTCTATCCGTCTGCAAATTGAATAAGAAAAAGGTCCACTAATCTGGACGCCAACAATTGGCTGGGCTTAAGTGTCACACACTAAGCCTTTGACTTTGTTAGTGTTTTATGTGGAGCCAACTTTCAATACCCTTTCCGTTCCCTTTCCGTTGTCTATTATTTTCCGTTCCCGTTTTACTGAATTATTTCATGTGGTGTTTCATCTGTATTTCTCAGACAGTTCCGCTTCATTCTTCTTCATAAATACAAGTCTCCTCCTTTTTTTTGCAACGGATGATAATGTATTATTATTTATATTATTTCTTAACTGTCGTCCCTTATTGTTATGTATTAAATTCAAATATTTAAATTTATTTGATAATTATATTTAATATATTTGAAATATTTTTTCATTATATAATACAGAATATAAATATAAAATATTATATTTAATATAATCATAAATTACATAATTTTATATAATATATATTATATAAATGATATAACATATTATATTATTAAAATATAATATATAACATATAATTATTAAATATATATAATAAATTATTATAATTATATATATATATATAGTTTATTATACATTATATTTATATACAATCTAATTATATATAAATTAAATTAAATATAATATTCTCAACTTAATTTGAAGGATTCAAAAACAAGTTGTAAAGATTAAATGTTAAGATAAATTTTTATTTTTTATTTACGTTTAAGTTCAATTTTATATATTTATATATATGAGATGTATGTTCCATTGGAAAAAAAAAAAAAACATATAATAATAATATATAGTCTTGATTATTAATCTATTTAAACAATTCGATATATGATAAATTTAATATGAAGAATATTAAACAACAATTATTAATATATTTATATAATGATACATGATATATTTAATATTATTAATTAATAATAACTTATTATTAAATAATAATCATTATTATTATATAATAGAATTATAAATATATACTTATCAAAACTATTATAATAATATAACCATAAACTATATAATAGTTATATATTATATTATATGATAATAATAATAGTTTGGATATTATACTAAATATTAATTATAATATATTCAATAATGACAATTATTGTATAATAATTAATATCAGTTAAATAATAATAAAGTATTAATATTAAATATATTATATATCATTTAATATTAATATTAATAATTTATTATTATTTAATTAATATTAATTATTATTATATAATAATTGTCATTATTATAGAATATTAAATTATTATAATTAATATTTAATATACTATCCAAACTATTATTATTATCATATAATATGATATATAACTATTATATAGTTTATGGTTATATTATATATAATAGTCTTAATAAGTATATATTTATAATTCTATTATATATGTGGTTATATAATGATAATATATTATATAATAAAAATGATTATTATTTAATAATAAATTGTTATTATTAATTAATAGTATTAAATATATCATGCATCATTTTATAAATATATTAATAATTATTGTTTAATATTCTTCATTTTAAGTTTATCATATATCAAATTGTTTAAATAGATTAATAATTAAAACTATATATTATTATTACATGTTTTTATTTTATTTTTCAATGAATTATACATCTTATATATATATATATATAAATATAATATATAATTTATTATTATTATACATTATACTATGTTATATATTAAATTTTAATAATATAATATAATATATTATATCATTTATATAATATATTATATCATTTATATAATATATTATATAAGATTATGTCATTTATGATTATATTAAATACAATATTTAATAATTATTATATTAATTATTAAATATAATTAAAATAATATAAAATAATAATTATATTATCTAAGAATTAATAAAAAATAATTCAAATGTATTAAATGTAATTATCGAATAAATTTAAATAATAGAGGAAATTTAATATATAAAAGTGAGAGATGACAGTTAGGAAATAATATGAATAATATATTACCATCCCTTGCAAAAAAAGTAGGAGAAACAAATTGTATTTATTAAGGAGAATGAATCGGGAACTCTTTGTGAAAATACAGATGAAAGAGGCGTGGAATAACTGAGTTAAATGGAAATGGAAATGGAAAAGGAAAAGGTAACAAAAGGGTATTTAATGTGGACCCCACAGAAAGCATTGACAAAGTCAAAGGCTTAGTGTGATACTTAAGCCCATCCCCAACAATTGAAGCGACGGTGAAAATAAACCATTAAGAACAACAGATCTAAATAATCTAGAAATCTGAACAACACAGATTTCTATGAAACTACAGATTTAAACAAGGTTTGTATAATTTTCAGAAGAACACAATCACAACAAATTTCATTTTCTTCGAAGATAAAATTGAGAATGACAAAGGAACCTGGATATTTTTTTCAAGTTAGAGGAAGCTTTTCTACAGTACTTTTCACCTCTAGACTTCAGCTCAGCAACTCAAGCAACTCCAAAACCCACAGTCTCAATTATCCCAAAACTATCTCCCCAGCTTCCAGAAACAAACCCTAGAGCTTCTCCAATTTCCAGCCCCAAGAAAAGTTTCAGAAACAGAGCAAGTTTTCCAGAAACCTCTAAGAGGAATTAGTTTTTCCTCAAAGAGAATAAAGGCCTATTGCCCCTGTGGAGTTAGCTCCACTTCTTTTAAATTAATATCTTCTATAACTGCATTTCCCACTTCCTCCAAAACTTTCAATTTCCTTCATTTGAAAATTCTCACTTAATTTTACCTTCCAATTTTACTTTTAATCCCTCTCTTTTACATTGTCCACCATATACCATTAGTTTATTAACTTATTATTTTAAATTTCATATTAAGTTTTCCTATCTTAACAAAGTAATATGCATATATATTAATTAAATACTCTATCTTTAATAATAAACTTTAATTTATTAAAATTAAATACCATATTAGTTTTAAATTTTATTCTTTAATTTAATATAGCTTTTATTTAAAACCTTCAATTTTGTCAATTTTAAGTTTAAGGAAATAATTGAATAAAGCATAAGTTCATGCATGACTCAAGATGGAACAATCAAGCAATAACAATCTAAACATCGAATGGAGAAACAAAACGACAACCAACAAGGACAGACCAAGCCACATACAACAATGTTGTTAGGACAAAGCGAGGAGGGGCATCACAATAGGTGTAAATTATCCCTGATGATTTTATCCTAGTGCAACATGATGTGTTCATTCAATATAGTTGCTGTAGATAGATACATCCAAGTTAAATTTGCATTATGCCATCCTTTGTCTAAAATCCAATATATTGATATATCCTAAATCAATGTCTGAGCTATTACCATACCCTAATATAATATTTAATTTGGAGTAAGTTCTTTGAATTCATAATTCATAGCTTTACTCTAGGAGACATTAATATCTAAAAGTCCAAAATAAATCCATCTAGTACTAAGTGCATTTAATCTTCAAGTCTAGTAAGAAAATATTATTTTTTATTTATTTCAAATGAGAATTTCCATTGGAAGTGCAATTTTGGTTGAGTGAAGTGCAGTTCAGTTACATATCAAATTTTTGCCAAAAGGATTTGTAAGAAAAAACATTGAAGGTGAAATTTTATGTGAACAAAATTATGTTTAAATGTCAATCAAATCTCTGCTAAAGTGTGGGACTTAGGTGTGGAAATGAAAGTTTGAATGTGGTGAAGCTTTTATTCTAAAAGGGTTTTCCTAGGGCATAGTTTTTTACAAGAATATTTGGATGAAAGTGTTTATGAGAATCAAATTAGGGATTTCTTAGAAAATATATCATTAGGGTTTTGATTTAACCCTATTAATTTTCCCTAATTGGTTTCATTTATCTCTGCTTATCTTTCATCATCTTGTTCAATTATTTTTGTTTAATTTAGGATTTCGACGATGACCTTTCCCTAATTGTACTCAAATGATCATCTTTCTAAGATTTGTTGGGATTACTTAGTGCAAGAATGAAATAGTTATTTTACCACAACATTCACATCTTTTAATAGATTTATCATTTTGGTTAACCAAAAAATCTTTAAAAAAATGAAAGGGTACTTACTAGTTGATTTCTATTTCACCTACATGAATATCACCTTTTGTTCCTTATGATCATTATATATTCACTCTACCCTCACTTATTTTCCATGCTTCTACCTTCAAAAATGACATTCACTTTCCCAAATTCATGATTTTACTTGTTCATTGAATTTGTAGAGCTCTCATTTTTGCACAAATGATGATAGTGTATGGATCAAGTCATTAAAATTCACCTTATAGTTTAGGATTAATGGTTGGAGGAAATGAAAATCAGTACATGAGGAAGGTATGTGAATAATTAATGTTTAGTGTAGGGTAAGAGTCTTGTGGGAATTCACCTTCAAAGTGTTCTAGGTGATTTTTTAAAATTTTAATTTGTTTAGTTCAAATAAATTTTTTTGACTATCCTATGTCTCAAGAGTTATTATTTCCTTTTGCAAAGAATTGTAAGTGAAGTGAATTCTTAACACTAATTTGAAGTCTAATTTAGTTCCATATTGGCATTTTTTCTAGGTATGTTTTTATTACTTAAGTGAGGTGAAGTCTTATATGAAAGTGAAATTCAATAGAGGCTCAAAATTTTACCTTTTGACTTTTCAAGATTTGTGAAGAATAAAAAAAATGTATATATATATATATATATTTTATGTTATTAACTTATGTTCAGTAAGGCATCAAATTTCTGCCTAACCTAATATAAGCCATTTTAATGTTACTTATCCTTTGTGGGCTCTATTAGCTCATCAATATATTGCATATGATGTGAATAATAATTTCAATTGGATAAGAAATTTCTACCAACTTGTTTCTTCCTTTAAGTAACTCCTTTCAACATTATTCTAAAAGGGACTTATGAACATTTTGATTGTTTTAAGATAGATGAAATTAAAATTATCCATTCTTAAACTTTTGACACATTTTAGAACTAGGGAACTTGTAGAAACCAAGAACTAGTTCAAGGCCACAAAAAAGGAGTCCTCATTTTGTCAAAGTGAAATCCCAGGGCATGTTGTGAAATGCACAACAAACGAAGGATGAATTTTTTTAGAACAATTTTAGGATAAAAGAAAGTCTGAATATGGAATTTCCAACTTCACATACTAAGTAAGAATATCTAAAGGCCAACCATATAATCACATGGTTATTAATCAAGACACAACCTTATTTATCCATGACAACCAAAGAACATGGGAATAATTCATTCCTTTTCCTTGAGTAAACTAAGAATTGATATTGTAATTGAATATTAAGCTACATGACTTAATCTAACCTTATGAATTACCTAGACATTGCCTTCCTACCAATCCATAATTTATAGCCCCAACAAGGTTGTCACTATGATTATAGGTCAAGATATAACTCTACTGCCAAATAGGAATACATCTAGTCCTAATAAAGTAATTTGAGCCCCCCAAGGAGTTTAATTATTTTATGTTTTCATTTCATTTCTTCTTTTTCTTTTGATATTATTTTTAAGTTTTTATTTTCAACTTGGAAATGTTGAATCTCATTGTTGGGTTGGGAATCATAATGGTGGCAAAGGTAGAATTTTAGATTTTTAGTTAATATACAACCACAATCACTAGCCTCAATGACTTAATAAATATTAATATGTTCTAAGAAGTATGAGATTTCATAGAGTATTTCAATATATACCTTGTTAAATAGATCATATTATTCATGGGGCACAAAAAATGAATGCATCTAAATATAGAAAATTCAAAAAGCCTAAATTAAGACTAACTTGTCTCAAATAAATACTTTGAAATGTGTCATCCTTAGAAGTTCCATTCTATCTTTCAAGATATTTTAGCAAAATAAAGATCTCTAGGCCAAGGAAAAAAACAATAATAAAATAAAATACAACAAATAACAAACATAAAATAAAACAAATTAAATAATAAAGGAAACCTGACTAACTGTGTACAAGGGAAGAGTTCATGACCACAAATATGAATACTTGTATTTGTGTGATTCTTCAAGATGTGTAAGAGTATTAGGGTGTTATTCATCACAACCCTAAGTTTTTATAATTTCATTCTTATATTTGAAAAAGTATATTCTCCTTTTACTAAAATTAGGAAGACATAAGAAAATAATTCTTTCAGTTCTATAAAGGCCTCTTCACCTCAAAAGGTATTAATGATGGGAATTGCAAGGCTATGGAGCAAATCAAGAAGCTCATCCCAAAGAAAATTACTAAGACTGAGGAACTTGAAATCGACAATGAAATATCCAAAGAATAAATTAAGAAAGCCATCCTCTCACTCAAAAATGACAAAATCCCAGGGGCTAATGGCCTCCTCGAAGAATTCTACAAAACTTTCATTGACTGGGTCTGTGAAAACTTGCACTTAGTCTACAAGGAGGCCTTGGATAGAGGCTCACTAGGTAGTATCATTAACAAAGGGATCATCAAGCTACTCCCCAAGGAGGGGGAAAAAACATTGGTAAGGAACTAGAGGTCTATCACCCTCCTAAATGTATCTTACAAAATTTTGGCCAAAATACTAGCAGGTAGATTAGTAAACATCCTACCAACCTTCATCAATAGTATGCAAATAGGGTTCATCAAAGGAAGGTACATTTTAGAGAACCTCATCACCAATTGGGAGGTAATGGAATGGGCTAGGTAGACCTTACCAAGTTGCAACAATGATCCTTCTACATTTTGAAAAAGAATATGACAAGGTTGAATTGTTATTTTTATTGTTGACACTTGAGGCCTTTAGGTTCCCCAGTTCCTTTTGTATCATGGTTAGTACACTATTCAAAGAAATAGTGGCCTAAGTAGATGTAAATGGGACTCTCACAAAGGAACTCAACTTAGAAAGATCAATAAGACATGGATGCCCCCTTGCCCCTACCTTATTTGTTATTGCATCTAATGTACTTCATTATATGCTAAGGGATAATCCTTGTCCCCATGTGTCAAAGATATCACCCTACCAAATAGAAATGACCTCATTAACATACAATTTATAGATGACACTTCAATATTTGTCCAATTGGAGGAAGAATTTATATGAATAATCTAATAGTTAAACTTAATACCTTTTTCCAAGCATCTAGGGTGAAAATTTCCCTTACCAAATCATGCATATTGGGATGGATTGACACCCCCTAGAATGGCTAAAAAGGTTCAATATCCAATGGGAAGGGATAGATAAGATATCTTGGTATACCTTTTGCTGATGACCCCAACATGAAAGAAATATGGCTTTGGATCAAAGGGAAGATTGAGAAGAAAATATAAAAATGGAACAAGCAATACCTGTCTTTGGTAGGAAGAATATAGGTATGCCAAAAGATAATTTCATCATACAGTATCTACTTTACATTAGTGTGGTTTTTTAGTTGTTACCAAATTAATGAAATCCAAAATTTTCTATGGTCTGATGCGAAAGGAAATAGGAAAAGATATGCTGTAAAATGGGAATGGTGTTCCATAGACAAAAAAACGGTGGCTTAGGGCTAAAGGACCTAAAGCTATAGGGTATTTCTTTGACATCCAAATAGATAATTGGTGCTCTTGATGGTGAGGAACCTTGGAAGGTCCTCATTAGAAAAAACATAATAAATGCAATACCCAAGTAGGCTAAATCATGGAAGATTCTCCCCTTGTGTGATCTACTTAGCAACACTTGTCCTATATCCCCTATAGGCTCCAATGTGTTCAAAACCATATGGAAGGCCTAGGAACTTGTAAAGAAAAATGTAACAAACTGTCAGTTCATCAAGAATGGTAATAGCACCATTATGGCGCATAGATCCATCTGGTGGAATTTGGAACATAAGGGTAAACCCCTTGCACTCATCCAAGGTTGCTTGGCCAAAGGCTAGGCTCAAAAAGGGATCCAAAGCTTTAGTGATATTCTATCAAATGAAAATCTAAAAAGTTAGATGGAACTAAGTATGAAATTTAATCTTCCACAAAGCAATTGGAGAGCATACTCAGTGTTAAAAGAGGCTTGCAAGGGTATCCTCTTCCCTACTAATGTTAACTTTGAAAAATTATAGTACCAAAAATTTCAATGGCATGATGGCAATCCACTATTGAAAGTGAATGAGAAGTCAATTTACTGTTCCTTAACAAAACATATTGATATCTCAAAATATGTAAATAAAGCTTGGGATACCAAACTAAGCAAAGAATAGTGGGACAAAATCTTTAAAAAAATTGGTCAAAATAATTGGAACCAAAAAAATCATGTTTTAGGTCATTGCTGATATTATAAAGGCTGCCAAGGTATGTGCAAGATCATGATGGGCCAAAAAGTGGTGATATGATGGTATGTGTAGGGTATGTGGCTGATGACTTTTTTTTAACCTAAAATTGATG
The DNA here is from genome assembly GCA_007258455.2 of Sequoia sempervirens. Classification (NCBI taxonomy): domain Eukaryota; kingdom Viridiplantae; phylum Streptophyta; class Pinopsida; order Cupressales; family Cupressaceae; genus Sequoia; species Sequoia sempervirens. Next base: position 116,506,472 of record VDFB02000002.1, read on the forward strand.
AAACGAAAAGGGTTTTTAAAGGAGATTCTCAGCTTTCCACCATTATAAATTATGTTTTACTTTGAATTTAATAAATAATTATTATTCATTTTCTATTTGAATTACGACTAAAGTCTTGATTGATAGGATGATTGAAAAACATCTATAGGTTTCAAATGGTATCACATTTTTTGAATATAGAACATGCATCACATTCTATGCTTCACATACTATAGGATTAAAAAAAATGAATTTTATGAAGTTTTGATCAAGTTAAGGTGGTTAGACATATGATTTTTTTTATATTTTTTAAAAGTTGTAATAAAAAATTCATTACTTTGAAAAAAATTATTAAAAAATATGCATCACATCGGGATATGAGTCATCTACTTATATGTAAAATCTTATAAAAAAATATTATCATTTTATCGTGGTTAGGGTGGTTAGACAAACACCTACTTATTTTTTCCCTCAAATTTAAGTACTACTGCATTGAAATTTCAAATTTTCACCAAATAGATTTTTTTTTTATAAAAAAACCTAGTAGTTTAGAAACTACATTCAATTTGCTATAGATTCTATTTTTACATATTTTTGAAATAATATAGATAACTTATTCAAATTTTTACATCAAGTTTTCTAACTTTGATTTATCTGAATTTTTTGCCACTTAAGGGTTTGTTTTTTCCATGATGATCCTGCACATACCCGCCATGTAAATTGAACATAATGACATTGATATATGTAATTTATGTAGAGTGGCATAATCAATCAAACATATCTTCTTTGACTACCTTTTTACCAAAGATATCTAGAAACTTTTTTGTGATGAGCTAAAAATTTGGGGGAATAACAAGGAACCTAGTCTTGCAAAAAAATTATTTGAAATAAACAACAATATGAATAAAGATATCTCTTTATTTTGGATTTTCCTATCCACTGAAATCTTGTGGTCAATATGGACAACTGGAAATGAAGACAAACACAAGGGGAATAAAAGGGGGTTTACTGAGTCTATCAAGAGACTCATTATTCACAATGTTTCCTTACAGGTTGTCATTACCATCGAGATTTCAAAAGGAAAACTTTGGAAATTCTTGGAAAAAGGTACAATTAGTGTTGATCTTCAAGAGACAAGATATGGACACACCTGGAAGAATGACCACTCAAGCATAGAATTATTCCTAAAAGCATTTAGGAAATAGTTTAGAAAAGGGAAATGAGGCAATGAAGGAGGAGGGAAATATTCTACAGGGGAAAACAATAGTAGCAATAGGAGTGAAGGAACCACAGAGGTTGAGCAAGAAGCAACAATGATCCTAGAAAATATGAAATATGTTGCTGGTAGTAGTAGCACTAGTGGAAGTCAATGATGTTTTGCTTCTCAATCTGCCTTTTTGTTATCTAAATCATTTTTGGTTATCCCTTGTAAATCTATTGTAATTATCAAGTTGATGCTACATGTATTGGCAGTACACTATAAAACTATGATACATGCATAGGCTATAATTGTCAGGTTGATGCTATATGTATAGGCAATCCACTGTAAAAATTATGTACTAGTGTAATTGATGTAAAAACAAGATTTTGTATATGGCTGAAAAGTAGTGACTTATCTTTTGGTTGATATGTGATGAACTGTAAAAATGATGTAATCTCCTTTTTGTTGTTTACTCTATAACTAATACAAAAAAAGTATATTCTAATCACTTTATACTCATGTTCAATACAATAGTCACAAAAAATAGTAACTGGGGAAATTCATTAACTTGGTGATTAATCCACATGCACATTTTATTTCTTGAATCTTGATTTGCTATATATGGGGACATCTTTTATGGCTTGGAAAAAAGGTATATTCATAATTGTCATAATTTAACACAAAAGGGTAGATACAACCTATTTTGAGTTTTTTCATCTGGAAATGCTTGTTCACCACTAGCTGGTTCATCATCCAATTCCCTATCATCCTTAGGAGGTCATAATTTGTGACATATCATTCCTCTTACATTAGGTACATATAAATCATAATTAAATCTATCAATTAGTAATCCATAATAAAATTTAGATTCAATATTTTTAACTTCTAAAACATGGAACATTTCACTTTTTTCAAATTCATCATTGGGTAGGGAGAGTAAATCAACACACATGTGTTTTATCAACTAAGTTTACACAATTAGTTTCAACATCCTCCACTAGGTCTTCTTTAGGATCTACTTATATTGAATTACACTTATGATCATTGTTTTTGCATGGTGACTTGACCTTCATCTTCAAGAAATATCTTGATGTCTTCCTTACCTTCCTACATATCAACATTATTTAATTGAGGATTTTCATCATAAAAAAATGGTAAACACGAACATGTCTTGTTTAATGAACCAATGTCATCTAAAAGAAAATAAAAATTTCCTTTCATTTATTGGGTGACACTAGTGATTTTCGATCATGTACAATAGCAATAGAGTCCTCTAGATCTTCTTTTCTTTGTTTATTTGGATCTCCTCAATTGATTTTTTCTATTTTCACTATTTGACCTTAATTGATTAACTCAAACCAGAGTTGGAAAAGTGTCCCAAAGAGAGGTACATATTTGGTATGACTGATTATTTGGTTTCTCTAGGTTAAAATAGTATTGTATTTATTTGTTTAGCTTAAAAAAATTAAACAATACTCCATTTAATCTAGCAATGTTGACTTTATTTTCTATTGTTCGTGTATTTATTTTAGTGACAAGACTATTATTCTCTTGCCTTGTCATAAAATTTTCTAGAAAATAATAAATCAACAATATTGAATATTAAATGTTTTGAAGTGTTTCAAAATGAAAAAATAGAGTAGATTGTAGATCACAAATCACTTATTTAGGGTGAAATATATGAACTAAGTTGTTATTCCCCAAATCTAACCCTATTTTACAATATCCAAGCATTTAAGTCCCTTTGTACAAATAGCTTCACAATAAATAATTGAATCAAACTACAAGTCAATACCTAATATTCGAAGCATTAAATTTTGTTCCAAAATTTGATTTTTTTTCAAGTGATGAAATTCATTGTGAATTTTATAGAAGTTGACCATGACAAACACATGCCAATAGATAGATGTCTACCCTACTCATCTTGAATATCTAGGAACTTGATGGTATATATAAGTACCTTAAGAGTCACTGCTTCATCATAAGAAGCCAAATTATCCTAGATCAATACAAAAAATGAATAATTATTGAAAGCAATAGGAAATCAACTTAAGTATATCACTTTATTACATCTTTTATTTCACTAAATCAAAGTATGTTGCTAGTAATTGCTTCTATGCTCTATGATGAGAGAGAATGTGTGTTTACTTGATTATTAAAATGAATGCATTGAATGCACTTAAGTACTAGCACATAGCATCACATTGAGTCAAATGTATGTTTAGTTGGCTTAAGGTTGGAAAGTAAATGGAGCCAATCAACCAAATTTGAATTTCAAATTTTGATATGAAAAGAGATAAGTTTCTAACAACAAGGCCCTTGTCATAACTATGAAACACAACTAAATGGAAGTAGATGCATAGGTAAGTGTGATAAATGAACAAATAAGACAAATGCATAAAAGTGTGTAAGAAAATAGAATATAAGTGTATAAGAATGCATGTGTGTATGGATAGATAAAAGTTTAAAAAAATGAACTCAACTTCACACAAAATTGTGCCAAATTTATCAATATATACATACATCAAAACATTTCTTCAAAATAAACACAAAATTAAATAAAAAAATAACATATATACAAATTTCAAAATACTGATAACCAATATGTTCCTCATAAAATTCAAAAATATAATCCAATTACATCTCCCACTGCCTAATTTAACTTAATAATAAACATTGAATATTCTAAGTCTAACAATGAAATTATAGGCCAGGTTGGCTTGACGGTCATGAAATTACACCTGACGTAAACGTTGTTTTAATATAATTAACAGTTATAAGCTGTGATGAGCAACGAAATTAATAAATAGGTCTTCTCCAAGTGAGTATATCAAAGCTGATAAGGAAGACCAGAATCCCATGTTCAGAGGAATAATATATATTGGCATTTCATATTCACACTAAAACATTTTTCCAAGAAAATTGATGTGTCCGCTGGCTTCAAACTTCAGCTGAAAATACACAGAAAACAACATCAAGGCTGGACTTAAAAGAAAAAGCAAAGAAGAGAAGCCTTCAAACTAATTTTACCGCAGTTGAAGTGCTGTTTGCTGGTGATTTGAGAAGTGGTGAGCAAGATTTATAAGATTAGGATGTATGAAATTTGAGTTGTCAAAAGTTTGCAATCCATCATATTCAGGATGGGGCATTGGCATGCTTATGTCCTGGCTGCATTGGCTTTCCATTATCTGGCCAACAAAGAAAATGTACCAAAGGTTAGTACTGTAATAATATATAGTAACCATTATCATTAAAAAAAATATCAAATAGCTTTAAGAAAGCAGTTGGATTTAAACATCACATTTTAAGTTTTGATTTGATCTGGAACTCATCTGAAATCATTCACTTTTCTAGTAAGGTTCATTTATTAGTGTGATTTAAAATGAAGAATGTGATTTGATCCGGAGCTCATCTGAAATCATTCACTTTTCTAATAGGGTCTATTTATTAGTGTGATTTAAAATGAACCACCTAAACAAATCAACTCTTAGAATGTACTATTGAACATAAAAAATCTTACCATTGTACGATAATGATCATTCAGCTGCTGTATGTGGTCTTCCTGAACAATGCAACCATTCCATTGACATTATAAACCTACAGCTGTTATAGTGATCTGAAGTTTAACTAATAAAAACTGACTTGTACGCACCTTTCTTCGTGCTCTGTCGATTTCCTCAAACAATGCCTCTTCCTGGACCATAAGATAATCCCCCCCATAAACAATCGGTGTGACTAAGCTCAACCATAGCGTTCTGAACCTAAATAAGGTGTAAAGTAGGAAATTTTGGATATTACCTTTCTCTTTCGCACTTTGGCATAGCCCTTATCAAGTTTTTGCTCAAGCTGCTTGAGCTCCTTATCCTTCAACGATGATATTCCTTTCCCCAGCATATGGCTTATACAAAGCCAGGACTAATTCAGATCAGTCACTTGCCTTCAAAAGCAGTTGAACAACAAATACAAAACGGCTAAAACTTACAAAACATACTTGCGTGTTTCACACAGAATATCGTTTTCTTGTCTCAGCTTTGCTGCCTGCTGTTTCAAGCACTGCAATGTATAAAGACAATTTTACCATTATTTTCTAGCTCACAAGTTAGTAATAGCTACATGCATAAACTGTAAAAAATGGAGGATTTTAAAAAGATGCATGATTCTCACTTACACTAGAGAATCTGAAGTTCATCAAAATACAATTCTCTCATTTTTTACCCACATTTAGATTTAAAAAGAGAAAGTCCTAACAAGATAAAAGGTTATAAGATGGTGAATAAGCCTGATTGCATTAAGCTCATGAATATTTGTAAAACAACAGAAACTAAGAACTAGAAAGTAGTCATGAAGGCTATGCCCATAAAAAAGAACCTCGGAACATAATATTGAGAATCCTAATTAGAGTGGACTTGTCAGGCATATTTTAGATTGGGATTTGATATGGGAGAGAGGAGGGAAAAAAATAACATTGGCAGCACCATTGAACTATGTAATTTATGTAAAATTACAAGGTAAATCACAAGAATTCTTTTAGTGGCAAACTTTCACCAAATGACAAATAATTGAAATTAGAGCCTTTAAATTTTATAAATAGGATAAGCTATGAAGGGAATTAAATTGCTGTATTTCTATGAAAATTTAGTTTAATTGTGGTTAAATTAACTAAGAATTATTTTAAAACACTTTTGAATTCAATTGATGAATAAAAGATGTACGATCATAACTTAATCCACTAAATTTTATAATACAAAAAATAAAATTTAATTATATTCATCATTAGTATTACATGCTCACATTTTTTGGGGCCATACCATCATTACTATTAAATTATCATTTGATTTTAGCATCATATTGACTTTGAAATTAGCATTCGGTAAGATTCACCACTTAAAAGTTGTATATAATTAGGTTAAGTGTTCTATTGTGGTCCCTTAGTGTAGGCTAAGTTGTAGACAAACCTCATGATTTTATGACAGAAACGAGACCATAAAACATGAATCTTTCTCTCCTTTATTATCATGGACTCTAAAATCTAGAGAGTATAGAACCTCAAATATGATGATTACAAAGAATATAGGTATCATAGAGTTCATGTAATAATAATATTTTTTAAAGTTTGCATGGATACGAATTTGAGATCATGTTTGCAATCTATGATAGACATCCACTTTATATAATTATTGCTATGAATCTTCTACTATTGTTGCTACAAGATGAGGCACAAATAAGATTAAATGCTTTATGATCAATAGAAAAATCATTGTAGTTCATGTATGGATTGTAAGTGTCTAATAAAGTGTATTTAGTTGATAATTTTTTAATTGATCTTTAATTTTTAGATAAATTATGTAGAAAAAATTGTATGCCAAAAAAAAAATCAACTTGCATTAAGTGTTTTCTCCCTAAATATGTGAAGGAATAAATCTTCATTCCCACCATTGATTTCCTTTATAACTTGATGGTTCTAACTTCACTCCATGAGGGTAACAAACATGTTATTGAAAATCATTACTCAAACCATAATTTCTCTTGGATCATGTGATTAACTATTGCTCAATGGTTGATATATTAGTATATCAAATTTTGATCAATAACTAATCATGTGATACCATTAATTAATAATTAATCATGTAGTTCAAAATAAATTTTGGGTTGTGTAAAGATTTTAAATACCATGTGCTTATTACCCCTACAATGAAATTAGAGTTATTTGACCAATAGGACAATACCAAGTGTAGATTCATTCATATCCAAGAATATTTAAATTTCGGTATGATATTTTTGAAATGTTTAGTCCATGTGTGCTCAATGCTTTCTCAATAGTAAATTTATTTTTTGGCTATAAGGGGTTCTCCCCAAACTTCAAACATCATTGTCCGTGGATCCTACAAGGGGGTGTTGAACCTTTGACCTCTATAAGGGGTGTTTCCCCTTGACCTTGTTGGTGGCTTTCATCCGTAGGACTCTGCTTCAACTTTAAAAAGTTAGGGTTGGATTCAAAAATTGTAATTTTATGAGTTTGAAAAAGATCAAATTCTTTATACTATAGTAAAAATATCTTGAGGATTGTATATATATTAAAAGTGATTTTGATTTGTTAAAAAGTTGTTTTAGTGACCTAGAAAATATGTAGGATTCATAAGATTTGATTTGATAGAAACTAAATATTACTCCATAAACTTGTTGTGTGTGAATGAAAGAAAATGAGATTATTTTTGGAAAAGATATTTTAGATTTTTTTAATATTGAATGAAGAAGAATAAGTTACATTAACAATTCATTGATGAAAAAGAAACAAAAACGACCCAAAAAAAAGTTAACTATACCGGGCCATAAAAAAGCTACAACAGGTAGGACATCACAAAAAGGCCTGCAAGTAACTTATACATAACATAAAACACATAGCCGAAGCAAGCTGTACATTTAACCAACTGAAAACTCAAACTGTCAATAGAAAAAATACAGAGGAGACTAAACTTTTGAGTCACTGTCTGGGTTAGCAGCATGAAAGGGGCTAAAAACGGTAAGCCAATCACTAATGCTAGACGAATCAATAGTCCGAGTTTCTAGGCAAAGGTCCTAGAAATTGGTTAAACACCTTGCCTAACCGAGTCATCAAGATCTCCATCAGTATTAGACAGGTCTGGCCCACCAACAATCTCATATTACTGTTTTAACCCGAAGAGAGATGAATTAGCCCAGCTGCAGGGAGAATGAACCACCCATCACTATCACAAAATGTTTCCTCCACAACAATCTTGCCCCAAGAACGCACTTTGTTCAATCAAGAACTCTTAAATATGTGCAACTCAATAAAATCCTTCTTGTTTGTGACTGTTCGGTGTTCGATGCTCTTGTAACTTCCATTTTCCATAACCTCTATTAAGTTTCCCATATTAATGATCAGGGCATAAGGAATTGGTTGTACAGTTGTCCATTGATCACCCTTGTGGATCTGCAATCCCGAGACTTCATCATCCTGCAGTAGAAGCGTCAGGCTTACCATGTCTGCATGGGCACTTAATCCAATAACAAGATCTGGCCTAAGGGAGGGAGGATAGTAATTCATCCTCATTTTTTGGTATGAGTCGCCAAACTTCTTCTCAAAAAAACCAGGTTGCAACTGCAAAGCTTCAGCGAAGGAGAACAGGTTCAGGAGGCCACAAGTTCATATCCCTGCGTTCAGGAGGGGACATGATGAAGCCCAAAATAATGCCCCAATCCAGCTTTTGGTCTTCAGACACAAAAAAGAGTCCGACCATAGCCCTGAAGATCAAAATACTTCTGCTTCATCTCCAAGAGAAGCTGGAAGAAATATTTCCCAATTTTCTTCGTATTGTCCATCAGTGAATGAGGGAACCAGGATTAGACCAACCAGGCCATTCCATGAAATTCCAGTTTACAGTGACCTCTTGCATTCCTTCCATGACATTGATGTTGCTGCTTATTACATCTAATATTGCAATAAACTGCTTCAAAAATGAGTTAAAAGCAGCCAGATCTACTTCATTTTATGGATAGCCAAGCATTTGGTTAAGTTCCATTAGATTCCTACAGTTGGTCTTCAAACTTCTTAATTTGCACTAGAATATTAGATAAAGTTTCAATAAGGTTAGGGCTCAATTAAGGCATAGTCTGCAAGACATGGATGTGGAGGGATAAGCTTGAGCACACCATCTGAGTTTCAATTTGCAAGGGAAGAAAAGAATAGAGAGGAAATTCAGGCATCGAAACCTCCAAATGAAATTGATGGTAACTTGTCTTAACATTTGGGTGATGATATTGTGATGACAGGAAACCCTGAGAAAAGCTATTTTCCGGGACCAAGGAATAGAGCTGGGGGAGTGGAGAAGAGGGAGTACCACAATTGGCAGACATAAGCACAAAGCCAAAAAGCATGTTTGACAGATTTCTTTTTGGAGCAGAATGGACACACCAAGGACAGGAAGATGAAAGAGAGGCAATCACCAATAGATAACTTGATGTGAAGCACTTTCTAGGATGTTAATTGGGACTAGGCATCAACTTTTGATTTCCATATCTGCAAGATTAACTTATTCCACCGTGTTCAATTGAGATTGCATTTACATTTAAAATTGAGTATGGATGCCAAGGAGATTGTCAGGAGAAGTTCTCTATAAATGTTTTAAGAGGAAAAATTTGAATTTTTTGCATGGTGGGCCGTTTCCAATCCTTTAGAGAGTTGTCATGGTAGGGGGGATAAAAAACTGGATAGCTCAAGGGTTATCAATTGTTGGATTATTATGAGAGGATACTTTTATGAAAAGGACAATTTGAAGTGATCTTTGAGTTGTTGCCATGACATCCAATTAAAATTAATAGGGTCCCATAGGTCACAAAAAATTTGAATTCCTTTTTTGAAAGGGTTCTTTCCCATAAGACTTTTGATAATGCTAGGAGGTTTGTTGTCTTGTTGGATTAAGCAGTTCCACCGAATGGAAGAAGAAGCATTGCTTAGGCCATGACTCAAAGTCTGATTGAACCAAGTCAGTTTACTAAATGTTATTTGCCAAGCTAACCACATAGAGTTAAAGGGAGCATACCCATGAGTTTTAAAGAAGGGTACAAGAAGAAGTTTGTCTTTCCAGTTAATTGAAGTCCAAGATCTTCTAGCAATAGTAGATTGTGTCAAACCAAGAATTTCCAAGGGGCCTCTCCCTCCAAGGCCCTAACAATCCATTTAGTGGTAAGACATATACCTTGGGTATGAGGGTTGATAATTCCTAGACATCCTTTATCTCTTGGTTGGATGTAATGTGGCCACGAAGTCATAGGAAGTCCTTTCTTATTACCCAATCGAGCCCAAAGGAAACTTCTTATCAATTGGATCAATTGATTATAGCAACTCTTAAAGGGAAGCCAATAGGAAGAGATGTAAATATGGTTGGTTAGGAGAATTTTGTTTGCTACTTTTATTCACCTAGCCATAGATAGGAATCGGTTGGTCCAATTGATGAATTTTTTCTTGAGTTTAGTCATGAACCATCTCCACATATATCCTTAATAGAGTCTCCAATACCAAATGAAATCCCTAAGTATCTAGTGATAGACCCATTTTTCACTTCATTTCATACATTAGGAATCCAATGGGGCCGAGGGCTAGGGCAGTTCATAATAAATTCAATTTAGAACCATAAATAGTGCAAAAGACCTTCAATATATCAAGTGTGTTTTCCACTTCTTCAACTATGTTTTGTATGAAAAGCATGATATCATCAACACAGTGAGAATTGAGGGCTTTAATATTACTTGGTAGCAAGATACCATGAATAAGATTAGTGGAAAGCGCATGCTAAAAAATATAAGCAAGAGCATCAACAACAAGGACAAACAAATGAGCAAGAGGGCAACCTTGGAAAATATATTTTTGCAAAGGGAATTGAGGGGAGAGGATTCCATTAACAACCACTTTGGCATTAACATCAATAAATAACATGTTAACTTGCTCATATAATTTGGGGCCAAAGCCAAGCCATTTTAGTATTTTGACCTGATGAATGACCAACAAATACAATCATAGGATTTATCAAAGTCAAGTTTAATAATAAGAGCATCTTGGGTAGTTTGTTGTGCCCATTCAACAATTTCCCAAAATAGAATCAAATTATCAAGGATGAAACTCCCTCCCAAGACGCTGATTTGTTAAGGTTGGACAATTTCTTGAGTAACTTGTTTAATTATTTGAGTAAGTGTTTTAGCAATGATTTTGTATGAATTGTTGAGGAGGGTAATCGATCGACATTCATTAATAGTATCCTCATCCTTACCTTTGGGAATGAGTTTGATCAAGCCTTGGTTGATAATAGGACCCAAAGATCCAGTTTCAAATCCTTCAAGATATACATTATAAAAGTCTTCACGAATATGTGGCCAAAGAACTTGATAAAACTTTATAGGTAGACCATCAATTTTAGGATTTTTTCCATCGCCATGCACCTAAGGGATTCATCAATCTCTTCTATGGAAAGAAGGTGATCAAGAAAATTGTTGCATTCATGGTCTATTTTTTGAGGTATGAAGCCAACTACACACTCCTCAAGGATAGGAAGAAGGTCATCAGTAGCAGAGTCATCTATAAATATATTTTTGAAATGCTCATAGAAGGTTTGTAAAATGGCATCATGGCTGGTATGGATGGAGCTATCATAAGATTTAATGACAGCAATATAATATTTTTTATGTTTGTGTTGTAGATATTAAAAGAAAAAAAATTGTTCCATGGTCCCCCTCTATGCTCCAATGGATCTAGGCACACACTTGGGCATCTTTTCCTTTGTAATCATCCAATTTTTGAAGAGCATTCTCACTATTGATAACTGACTCTAGCATTGCATAGAAATTTTTTGTGGGTTTGAAGTTAAGTGAGATTGGCCATGTTCAAGTTGTTCTTTAATGGATTTTTTAAGTTTGTGGTACCTAGCAACAATATGCCTCCCATAGTCATGAAGAAAGGAATTACATCTAGCAATGGTTCTCTCCCACTAGTTGATCCACTTATCTTGTTGAGGTTTTGGTTTAGAGTTCCAAGTGGCAATTAAATCATCAATACAATCTTGGTTCTTGAGATGGGAGACATTTAATTTGAAAGGTAGATCATGAAAGAGGGAAGTCTGGTTGGAGAAATTGAGCTTCGTAAAAATGGGCAGGTGGTCAAACAGTGGCAAAGAGGTCTAGACAAACAAGACGACCATCACAAGATAAAATTGGGAAATCAGGAGAGATACAGATATAGTCCATCCTACACATGTTTTTCAAGTAACCTTCATGACAATTTCTCCACGTGTACCAATGAGGCATATGTGTGTTGAATTTACATGAATTCGAAGAGAATTACATGCTAAGATATAGGCTTCAAATTCAGATTGGGATAAATGAGAAGAGTTTTTCCAACTACAATCAGAATGATGTTCAACCATGTTAAATTCATCCCCCAAGATCCAATGAGAATTAGGGAGGTGTAGATAAATCCATTCCCATAATTGAATTCTCTCATTGGGATAATTAGGGGTATAAATAAAATAAAATCCAATGAGAGAATCCTTAATAATAATAGTGACCCAAACACAACAATTATTAGGACCAAATCTAGTATCCATAACCTTTTTAGCAATCCAAGGGGGAAGGCTAAAAAAAAAATCTCCACCACCATCATCATGAATGGTATGGAAGAAAAGAGACCCTCTCCAAATGAAAACTAGAGTCCAACATCCAAACAGATGGCATTGGCTTTCACTTCTCGAGGCATAAGAACATTAGGTTGATTATGTTGAATATATTGCTTGACTAGATATTTGTGAGCAGGGATAACCAAACTCCACACCTTCTAGGATTGAATATGGCACTTCATTGGGATTATTCAAGAAGGGTTCCTGATAAAAAAGCAACACATTGAATTGATTTTCCACCAAACAAGTTTCTAAGGCCATATAGTGGTCTTGATTAGAGCAATCTCGAGATGACAAGAGGGTCTGGGATTTAATGGGACTACTAGGCTGGAGGGAAAACTTGACACCTAGAATGAGTTTCTTCCAATGATAGGAGTCTCCTTCATCCTTTTAGATGATATTTTCCTAGATTCAACTTGATTCTTAGATTCAACTACAATTTTTTTAAAATATTAGGATTCAATGGGGGAGGGTGGATGGCAAGGGGAAGAAGAGATAGATGGTGTAAGGGGAAAATTGGAAGAGGATGGATTATTGACAAGGGGAGGATGTTTGAAAACATTGGAATTCATAGTTTCTTAAAAAAAAGTAGCAATATTGGGGTGAGAGTTAGTTGGAGGTAATTGAGTTGTTCTAGGTTTTTAGAAAGGACATACCTAAATGAGGTGACTTCCTTATGATAGTAGAAGTAGGCATTAGGTTTATTGAGGTAGGTGATTCGTTGGTCAAATTCAAATTTGGCTCCAACCAACTTGAAAGAATTTGGGAGAGAATGAGTCAAATCCATTTCAATGCAAACTCTAGGATGCACATGCAAACTAGCCCATTCGTTAGAATGTTGTTTACACTAGAGCACCTTCTCCAATTGGGATGCAATATCTTGCAAAAAGGGATGAAAATATAGGTTAAGGAATGGGAATTCAACCCATAGGGTATTTTGATTCAGTTATACCTTCAAGATGAAAGTCAAGGTCCCAAGATTGAAGGTAGCATGTTTGGCCACATATAATCTAAGAGCCATATTGAAGATCAGCATGGGCATGATTTGGACCAACAAAGGTGCATGAGATGTAGCCCTTGCCAAATCCCTTAAATGTTTTTATGGTCAATCCCTTTAACTCCTAGTTGTTATGGTCCCATTTAAAGAATTCTTGCTTTGACGAGATGCCTTTAAGAAAGAAAAGAATGATTATTGTTTCTCTACAATCTGAAATGAATTAATTAACTTCATTAGGTAGCTAGAATGAAATCATCTAACATTTAGCCTGGTAGGGGTTGCATGGCTCTAAGGTTTGTTGACATTGGGAACTACATATTTCTTTTACAACATTGCTCTGGGTTTGATTTGTACTCAATTCAAAGGTCTAGGTGGCCATATTAGATGTTGTATAATTCTCCATGTCATCACTTATGAGACCCATTGCTTTATCTCCTTTTTCTTTATTGGATTAAGGATTCATGTCATGTTCTCTAGCTTTCTTCTTCATGATTTTGGGATGGATTTTTTATGTAGAGTGGGATTTAGTAGCTACAAAGTGGGACAACAACTCAAATACTTGAAGAAATATCCATCACAATAGCAATTGCCACACTAGAGAAGGAAGAAAATTAGCAAGAAAGAGGTTAGGGTTTTGTAGAGTCATTCAGAAAGTTTGAATGCCTTTCGATCTTGATCCATTTTCAAAATTTATTGAACTAAGTGGTAAGATAAGGTTTTGGGTTTTTATCATTTTGAAAAGGGGGTTCATTATTAGTATTCTTATTTTTTATTGGAAAAGAGATTGTAAAGAACTTCATGAAACTATTGTCTTTTATTTGAGGGTTAAAAATAATTTGTGTTTGGAAAAAGCCATTTTGGGTTGATTTCTTAGAAGCATGTAAAGAGTGCTTGCTTGGGGTGTGTGATCTCAAAACCTTCTTGATTCTAATTTGAAAGAAAGAGCTGTTTTTCCCTTACATACATTTGAAAAACATCATGGTTAAGGAATTGTAAGGGATTTGTGAGCATAGTGTGCTTTGAAAACTGAAGACTTTATCTATTTATTTTATTTTGTTGAAAAAATTGAGGAATCTTCATCAATAGAATATTTTACGAACTTGAATTGAAAAATTCTAGAATGTTAAAATTTGAATCATGGAAGCATTGGGAGGGATATATTTTGTGGGTAACTCCCAATTTTATGTTGAATGGAAAGAATTTTGTTTATAAATAAAAGTTTAGTATGTTTGTGCTCCCTATGTCTTCCTTAAGCAACATTTTATGAAATTGACCATCTCAATTGGGTAGGATTGACACATCAAGTAAAGGGCTTGCAGTGTATTGAAGTACTCATGAAGGATATTATTATTAAATACTTATGAATGATCCTCCATCTACAATTTGTAGGAATTTAAGACCTAAAATGATGATTTAGAAAAAAATAAGGTGAAATGGAGGTTTTATGAAATCTTTGTGAAGGATAATTTGTTCTTATCTTCATAACATCCATTTACATGGGTGCATAAATTTTGTGTTGTCTTTATTAATCTCCTTATTAAATTATCTTAAGCTTAGAGAAGTAAGATGAATGCCACTATGATGTCCTATCTTATTGCTTTCATTATTTTTCATTTGGTTCTTGTGAAGATCCTCATCATGTTTGAGAAACCATTCATGTATGTGTACATGTACTTGTAGCTAATCTGAGTGTTGTGATTGTGCTTGTTGACCTTTTTCCTATTTCGTATTTTCTAGTGAGGTGGAAGTGGACCTATAAGTTCCACACAATTGGATGGTAGATACAACTAGAGCATGAGGAATTTCCAATTCAACTTCTCCTTTATTGTATTTCATTATCACCAGGAAAATACATAAATTAAGTGTAATTGTTACTTTTGAGCTAGAAGATGGTCTTCAAACACATTCATCCATGTGTTCCACGAGTGTGGATATATAATTGTTAGCCTTATGCATATTATGTACATTATGATTAAAATGTACTTGAAATAGGAATCTCAATCTTCACTCTAGTGAAGGAAATTTGATTTTATATGAAATTTAAAAATTGACATTTTTCAACCTTTTCAGTCTTGGATATGTAGTTGTGTTCACTTAGAATTTGTTTGTGTTGCATTTATTCCTTGATTTAGATTGTCAAAAACTATGAAAGAAATTATTATTTCTCAATTTCCTTGCTTGTAGTGTTGAAATGCGTGTCATTTAGAACCAATTAAACTTGGTAAGGGTTTTATTCTTACTTGAAGCACTATCTTTTCCCCTTAAATTATAGGAAACATGTAGATCACCACTTCTTTACTTTTTGTATCGAAAATTGTGAAAAATTGGGTGAAATAGCTATATTTGTTTCTTCACACAATATAGTTGGCTTGTTTTTCCAAGATTCACTAAGGGAAAATAAGGTTTATGAGGGTGAAAGCAATCACTAGGGGTAAAAAATACCAGTAAAAGTGACAAACAATATTACAAAGGGGTGAACAATGACGTAAAGTTGAAAGTGAAACTTTTTAAAGAAGGTTTGAAAGGTGAAAATTGATGTAGGGAACCTACTTTTTCTTATTCTTCATTTAAGACTGTGTGATTATCATACTCAAAGTTATATATATATATATATATATATATATATTTATTTTAATTAATTTTCATTGGTAGGAATGAATAGTCTCTTTTACAAACAAGGAAAACTAGTGAACCTCCTGAGTGATTAAATTCCTATGCTAGAGTGAAATTACAAGGGAACTTAGATGTGATCTCTTTCATTTATGATGCATTCTCTTGTGAATTGAATGAATTGAAGGATGCACTTTTAATTCATATGTGTTTTCTTTATGTTTTAAAATGAGTGAATGCATTGTATGAAGTCCTTTTGCTTTTTCATTTCTAGGTGATATATATGAACAACCTATTGAACTAGTATAGGGTGAGATCCTATCTACCTTATGTGATATCTTTACTTTAGTTTGATGCATGAATCTAATCTTATTAACTCTTGTAATGGGTTATTTACATGGAATAGGTTATCTTCTAATATATTTATATAAATTTGAAATGTATCATTCTTTTTTTTAAGAAAGGTTAAATGCTTTTGAACCCAAGCTATGAACTAGTGAGGTTACAAATGGGGGACCTCATCCCCAACATAAATACTCAACAATTATACCCCAATGCGATTTGAACCTTGATGATAAATTTAAAGGTTTTCTTTTTACCTCAGTCATTTTATTTTTAGATTTGCGTAAACGTCTTCAATGTCAGGTGCACCCACACTCAAATGAAATATAGAAAAGGTGTGCAACGTACCATGTGGTGGTTGCACAACTTTTCCCTTTTGTTTTCCTTTCAGGAGGAGTTTCAGGACACGTGTTTTCTTGTGGAAATTTCCCTAGGAGCTATATTTACAGGCTTAGGAGTTTCCGCCCTGCTGACACGTCATCTCCTTATCCGCACCGCCTATGAAGATATCTAGTTGGGGAGTTTGTCTGAGCTGGCTAGTTTTTCTTTTCTTCTCTTAGTTTTTGGGATGAAATTTTTGAGACGACACCTCGCAATAATGAGATCAATCAATTATGTCTGTTGCCAAGCAGTTGCTCCTAGGATCTGATCGTATTTGGGTCTTATCTTTGCTAAAATATCTAGGGAACATTAATGCAGTAGTTGAGGAGTTAATGCAGGGATCTTTTGCGGCCTAACCAAGAGTTTGATATCTCAGATTGTGTGCTATCAACCATCAACACCTGACAGTCATTACTTCTAGTTTGAGGCGGATTTTTCTTTCTTCAGTGGCTATAAAAGGAAGTTGATGTTACCAAAAAAAAGAGAGATGATTTTTCAAAAAAGGATTTTTCCAGGAGGAAACTGTTTTCTTCGAAAAGAGGAATTGTTTTCCTTTTTAATTTTCTTAAAGTTTATGAACTATATTTCAGAAGCAAGTTATATAACTACTTTATTCTAGAAAATTATATCTATTAAGGTTTAAACTATTATCGAATTGGCATCTGACCTCTGTTTCAAAGTTCAGTTTTAATTAAAGCATGAACTATTAAGGGGAATTTTTGAGACTGTGCATGTATGGCCTTTTTCAAGTCTTCTTTCTTCATATTGTCATTTTGAATGAAACAAAATGTCTTGCAAGCTATATTCTAATATTTTAAATAGTAGATTTCTATGCTTTATGCTTGTACTATGAAGTAGCATTTTTGGGACTATGTCATTGGACTTTTCCGTTATCTTTGAAGTTGCTATTTTTTTGTGCTATGTTGTATTAGGAGACAGAGTTCCCATAATTTCTGAAATATTATTCTTTTACTCTAAGGACTTTTTTTGTTTGATCAAACCTCAATGAACACTGCCTACAAAAAGATTTGAAAGTATGCACTGTGCTTGAAGTTAGCCTTTGATGTTCATTCTCTTTCCAACAATGAGGGGTTGTGGAATTCTATGTCCTTTATATCAATCATAAGAATAATTTGAGTTTGAAATGTTGTAAAAGCTTTGGTGTATCACCTTTCATGTTTTATATTTATATTTCTTTTTCTCCATTATTTCAAAACCCCAAAAGAAGAGTCAACTTTCTATAAAAAACCCAAAGGTATTCAGTGAGACGCAATTTGTACCCCACTCATTGAATTTCCCATAAGAGTGTTGAAGAGGCGCAAGATTTGATGATCAACAATAAAAACACCAACACTACATTTAAACCATCACACTATACCAATACCGATATATATATATATATATATATATATATATATATATATATATATATATATATATATATATATATATATATATATAACCTTCAAATAGATATTATTGATTACATTTCCTTACATTATATTTTAATTATAACAAGTAATGACAATATATATACATGCATTACATGCTATTATATTGCAATCATGAAAATAAAATGCTTTTTTTTACTATATTTCTTCTATTTTATCCTAACTAAATTTTAGTAATTAGATCCTCAGTCCAAGTAATACTAAAGCTTCACTCTCATAACATCCTCTAATATCTGACTACAAACCATAAATAGTCTCATATATGAACAAAAGAAGGGACAAAATGCCCAATAATTTGATAGGATTTAGGTGTCATCAACCTTGTAAATCCTTTAATTTATTATTCTCCTAAAGTGTTTTGTACATTTACTCATAAGAGGTGAAACTGTTTGACCAATAGTTGTGAAAGAGACAATGTAAATGCAGTGTTACCATTACCATTTTTCCTTTTGGAAAAGGACAAAATAGTTAGGCATCCCACCTTGGAATCTTCTAAAATAAGGTTATTGGATCAAAATAGGGTGTTGTAAGAGAATCTATGACATGCATGATAGTTGTCATAAGATGCTATGACAGTATGACAGATTCCTATGACAAAATATGCTATTTTTGGACCCCAGGTGCCCATGTATGAAAGATTCCTTATGACAGCTATAAGAGCATATGTAAGAGGCTATTTTTGGTATTTTTTGACCATTTCAAGGAGGAAGGCGTGGGTTTTTCTAGGTGGTATTGCTGCATATTGTTTGGTGAAACCATGGTGGTTTTCATCCTCACAAATCTCTATAAATTGGGGCCTTGAGCTAGAGTTATTCAATTCAATTTTGTAGGGTAGCAGGGTGTTGCTAGATTTACAAGGAATGACAAGAGAAGTCTATTGCTGCATTTAATATTTGATATTATCAGTAATATACTTGCCTCTCTTTTGGTGGTGGATTTTTTTCCCTTCAGGGTTTCTCCACGTAAATCTGTTGTTGCATGTGTTATTTTTTTTTATCTCTCTCTCTCATTATTTCTTCACACTAAGGCTAAAGATTAATCTACATATTTCAAAATTGCATTCACTCATTTAAGTTCATATTGCAAGCTTTCTTCACCATTATTATCAACATTTGGTATTGAAGCGCTAACAGTTCTGTTAAGGAAGGGACACTCTCCTTTTAAAGTGTTGAAGGTTTTTTGCTGCAGTGGGAGCTTTTGTGTTGTGGGTTTTGCAGATTGGTGAAAGATTGCATACCATGGCCTCCACCTCTCATCTAGATATTGAGAAGTTCAATGGAACTGGTTATGATATGTGGAAGTTGAAAGTGGAGGATCTTCTTGAGGAGAGAGATCAGTGGTTACCAGTTTCAGTTGATAAGAAGCCATCTACTTTAACCTTGTCAGATGAAGATTGGAATAAGTTAGACAAGAAGGCTCGAGGGACCATTTAGTTGTGTCTCACAGATTCTGTCCTCTTGAATGTCTCTTCAGAAGACACGACATACAAGCTTTGGAGGAAGATAGGTGAAATCTACCAAACTAAGATTTTGTCTAACAAGTTGTATCTCAAAAGATGTTTATATTCATTAAAGATGAAGGATGGTGAATCCATTGCTGAACATTTGAATGCTCTTAATTTGATTATAAGTTATCTTGCATCTATTCATGTTAAAATATAAGATGAGGATAAATGCATTTTATTGATCTTCTCTTTGCCAGAATCTTGGGAAAATTTAATTATTGTTATAACAAGTGGTGGTGCAGAACCTAAGATGGATACTATTATTCCCATACTTCTTTCAGAGGAGATGAGGAGAAAGACCATGTGTAGTGGCTCCCAAGATGCCCTGCATGTGCAAGGTAGGCCCAAGGAGAAAGAGCCTAAAGGGGATAAGAAGAAGGATAAGTCTAAAGGATGATCTAAGATCCCTGGAAAGAGCAGAGTGAAGTGTTGGAACTGTGGTAAATGGGGACATGTGAAGAAAGAATGTAGAAACAAGAAAAAGAATGCAGATTCCTCCATGGAAAATTCCTCTGATAACGGTGATTCTGATGCTTTGATTATTTCAGCTAACACAGTTTGTAATGATGCTTGGCTTATTGATTCAGGTGCTTCCTTCCATATGACTCCTCATAAGGAGTGGTTTTCTACATACAAATAATATGATGGAGGAGAGGTCTTCATAGATGACAATAGCTCACAAAAGGTTATCGGTAAAGGAAAGGTAAAGTTGTGTTTTAGTGATGGGAGGGTTAAAATCCTTGATGATGTTTTACATATTACAGGACTTACAAAAAGTTTAATTTTGGTTTCCAAGTTGAATGATTTTGGGATGCATGTGACATTTGACAAGTCTGGTTGCAAGATGGTAAGGGGAAGTTTGGTGGTTTCTAAAGGATCTCGGACAGGGAATTTATTTACACTACATGCCTCTACTTTTTGTAACTCCTCTTTTGTAAGTAGCACTAAAAATGCATGTATGTTGTGGCACCATAGATTGGGCCACATTGGTGAAAAAGGTCTTAGGACCATACTTGATAAGAAACTAGTAGACAATATTTTTGATTATTCTATTGGTAAAAATGATTTATGTGAGGATTGTGTGTTTGGTAAACAAAATAGATCATCATTTCCTAAAGGAACTAATAAAGCTAATGGATTGTTAGAACTAATTCACCCGAATGTGTGTGGTCTAGTGGATGCAGATTCTTTGGGTAGATCTTGTTATTATGTTTCCTTCATTGATGATTTCTCAAGATATACTTGGATTTATTTTATGCATACAAAATCTGAAGTTTTCAGCAAATTTAAGGAATTTAAGGCATTGGTTGAAAAGAAAACATATTATAAGATAAAGGTATTGAGATATGACAATGGGGGTGAATATTGTTATAAGGAATTTGATGAGTTTTGCAAACATGTTGGAATTGTTAGGAAAAAGACTACACCTTACACACCCCAACAAAATGGGGTAGCAGAAAGAATGAATCATACATTAATGGAAAGAGCTAGGAGCATGTTAAGTAGTTCTAAGTTAGATAAATTATTTTGGGCATAAGCTGTTGGTACTGCTTGTTATTTAATTAATAGATCTCCTTGTAAACCTCTTGTTGATAAAACTCCTTATGAAATGTGGTTGGGTAAAAATCCTTCAGTTTCACATTTAAGGGTCTTTGGTTGTGAGGCTTTTGTTCATGTGCCTCAAGAGAAGCAGTCTAAATTGGATCCCAAATCTCAAAAATGCATCTTTGTAGGTTATGGTGAAAGTGTTAAAGGTTATAAACTTTGGAATCCACTAAAACGAAAGATGATATTTTCAGGGAATTTAGAGCTAACTCTGAAGATGTGCAACCAAAGGAAAAGTCAAAGACAGTGCATTTTGAAACTAAGCAAGAAGATGCACATGTGGAAGAACAGAGAGATGGACAAGAAGATGGACAAGAAGAGAGTACTAAAGAATTTGTTGTGGGTATGTGCAGGATCATCATGGAAAAAATAGGCCCTTAAGTAAATTTAGAAAAATTAGAGTTAGGAAACTTGACGTAAAAAATTGAATAAGTTATCTATATTATTTAAAAAATATGAAAGAATAGAATATGTAGAAAATTGAATGTAGTTTCTAAACTACTAGGCTTATTTAAAAATATAAAAAATCTATTTGGTGAAAAATTGAAATTTCAATCAGTAGTACTTAAATTCGGGGAAAAATAAGAAGTAGGTGTCCTCTGAATCCTAACCACAATAAAATGATAATAATTTTTTACAAGATTTTAGATATAAGTAGAGGAATCATGTCCCGATGTGATGCATATTTTTTTGTAATTTTTTTCCAAGTAAATAATTAATTATGAATTTTTCATTACAAATTTAAAAAAAATATGAAAATTCGTATGTCTGACCACCTTAACTTGGTCAAAACTTCATGAAATTGAATTTTTATTTTTTTTAATCCTATAGTATATGAAGAATAGAATGTGACGAATTTTTTAGATTCAAAAAATGTGATACTGTTTGGAAGCTATAGATGTTTTTCAATTAGCCTATTGATCAAGACTTTAGTCGTAATTTAAATAGAAAATTAATAATAATTATTTATTAAATTCAAAGTAAATAATAATTTATATTGGTAGAAAGCTTAGCATCTCCTTTAAAAACCCTTTTTTTTAATCAATTTTGGGTAAAAAAAAAGTTGTCAGCCACATACCCTACACATACCCATCATATTGCCACTTTTTGGCCCATCATGATCTTGCACATACCCTTGTAACAAAAGTTGAAAAAAGTGAGGATGAAAATGAGGAGGAACCTCTTACTCCACCTTTGAGAAGATCCACAAGACAACAAAATCCAGTTGACAGGTATAGCCCACCTAATTTTCATTGTAAATTTGCTTTGTTATGTACTGATGATGAAGGTCTAGATCTTTCAGGGAGGCTTTCTCTTCAGAAGAATGTGAGTCTTGGATGAAGGCCATGCATGATGAGATGATGTCTTTGAAAAACTATGACACCTGGGATCTTGTTAGTTTTCCCAAAGTAAGAAAGGCCATTGGTTGTAAGTGGATATATAAAAAGAAGTTTGGTACAGACGGAAAGTTGGAACGGTACATGGCCAGATTAGTGGCAAAGGGCTACTCCCAGTGAGAGGGAGTTGATTTTGGTGAAATATTCTCTCCTGTTGCTAAGTTAACTTCTATTAGATTCCTTTTATCCATTGCTACTGCTTATGATTTAAAAATAGAACAATTTGATGTTAAAACTGCTTTCTTGCATGGGGATCTAGAGGAAGAAATTTATATGCAATAGCCTGACGGTTTTGTTGTGAAAGGAAAAGAACACTTGGTTTGTAGATTAAAACGGTCTCTATATGGTTTGAAAAAATCACCTAGGATGTGGTACTAGAAGTTTGATGTATTTGCATTAAATATGGGTTTTGTTAGAAGTGAAGAGGATCATTGTGTTTATTTTAAAGTTATTGATGATCAGATACTGATTATTGTCTTATATGTGGATGATATGTTGTTCATTGGTAACAATAAGGCAATGATTAGGGAACTTAAAACTCAACTTTCTGGCACATTTGATATGAAAGATTTAGGGGCTGCTAAATATATTCTTGGGATGGAAATCATTAGGGATCAGGTTCACAGAAAGCTTTGGTTAAGTCAGAGTAAGTATGTTAACACTATTTTACAAAAGGTTTAATATGCAGGACTGTAAACTAGTAAATATTCCATTTCATGTTGGTACTAAGTTGAGTTTAGACATTTGTCCTAAATCAGATGATGATATTGATGAAATGTCTAAAGTTCCTTATGCTAGTGTTGTCAGTAGTTTAATGTATGCAATGGTTTGTACTAGACCAAATATAGCCCAAGCAATAGGAGTTCTAAGTAATTTTATGTCTAACCCTGGTAAAGAACATTGGAATTTTGTTAAAAGGGTATTTAGATATTTGCAAGGAACTTCTAATTACTGTTTGGTTTATCATGGTAGTGACAATGTTGATAAGTCATTGGACATACAGGGTTTTGTTGATGCAGATTGGGCAGGTGACTTGGATAGTCGAAGGTCCACTAGTGGCTATGTGTTTACTTTGTTTGGAGGAGCAGTGAGTTGGATGAGTAAAAGACAACCTACAGTTTCTTTGTCTACCACTGAAGCAGAGTATATTGTTAGAAACCAGGAAATCAGTTGCTAGACTAAAATACTTCCACAAGAGAGAGATAATGGCGAGAATGCTTGCTATATCAAATGCAAGATTGATTCATTATTGAATTGATACAAATGTACAAGATAAGGCTTGCTTATAAAAGCAAGCATGGACAACCCTAAACCTAACTTGAGCTACAATATAGCTCAATTAGATAAGGATAATAAAATGCAACCTAGGACTTAAATTAATGCCTAAGTAAACTTATGAAATTCTAATTAAATAGTTAATTACACCAACACCCTCCATAAGTGCAACTTATGGAGAAGATTATAATGCAAAGTACTATGGGTCCCAGCAACTAGGCCATGTTAGGTACCCATTTACAGATGCAAATGAAATGCAATCTCTCATAAAGAGGAGAAAAGGGGAAAACCCAGTGGGAAGAAAACCCCTCTCCAAAAGAGAGAAAACAAAAAACAAGCATGATGAATGTAAACATGATGTATGGAGGACTCAATGATACCCCCCAAGGACTACATCCATCATGAATATACAATAAATGACCCCCCCATAAGAGGGAAGTGATGAGATAAGATATCCTCTACATGTTGTATGATCTCCTGCAAGTATGGTTAATGTCTGAAGAAAAAACAAAATCCAATGCCTACAAACAATGTTTCTCCCCTTGGGAAGAAGATACACCAAGTACAACTGCAAGAATGATTCCCATTTAGGATAGGAAGTAGGAAGAGGAATCCATATGTATGAAGATTGTGTCTCTGAAATCTGCTCATGTGTTGCCAAGTTCTTGGATGATGAAGATGATGCCACAATCCAATTAGGTACATGCCCAATCACAACAAACTATGACAAACCAGGAACAGGAGGAAACTGATCTTGAACAAACTCCATAGACAAAAATGAAGTGATAATAGTGGACCCATGACTATCATCAAATAGGAGAGATAGACTCTCAAATTGGTCCTCCAAATCTAAAATGTGAGACTCCACAAACAAAGAAGCAATGTCTATCAAATAGGAATCCCAATCAGGAAGACTATCAGATACTTGTTGCAATGAATCAATGGTAGTACTCAATGACTCATCAATAGAAGATGAAGAATCTGGAACCTCTGAAGCATCTCCAATCTCATCCAAAGGATCACAAGCATGGGTTATCAACTCTGAAGAATGAACAAGCACATGTGAGTTGGAAAGAGGAGCTTCAAGAGATGGAGAAGAATCACGGTCTCCATATACCTCTCTAATGTGAGTCCAAAGAGCATGAGGACATTCGAAGTGAATAAGTGTCTCCAAAATGTCATCATTTACATTTTCAAAAATAACTCTAAAGACTCTAGCCCTAAAGCCTTTCCAAATGCCATACTCAACATTTGTGCTAGGACAAGGAACTTTATCAAACAAATAGGGCAATAGATTTTTCTCACCAAGATGAGTGAGAATTAAATTACTCCATTGCCTATAGTTCCCTTTCTCCAAAGTAATTAAGTCATCCATTTACAAAGATATGAGCTTCGAAAGCCAAAAAATGAGATCTATCTTCAACCTAGAAAATATGGCAAAAAACTCCAAAATCTCTAGAAAATATCTACACCACTAAAAATTTGACTCTTCCAGCTTTCCGACGATATCTCGTTTCTGAAAAATGGCCTCCGTTTGCAAAAGTTATGCCAAAATGAAAAAAACGGCTATTTTCGGGCACAAAAAGGGCAAAAACAACACCTTAAAAGCTAATAAAGCTTAAATTTTCGGCTCATACATAATATGGTCGGCTTTTAAAAAATACATGAGGGTTAAAAAATATGAAAAAGGCTTTGAAATGGTTGGCACTTTCACCTTTTAAGAAAAAACTTTACTAATGTTTTAATGTTAAGACTATATCACCCGATAATACATGTGACGGGTTGGCATCAAAGTCTTAGTAGCCGATGACATTAAAACAAACTTTGAAATATAAACCTGTGAAAAAATAGTTCCAGTGTACTAAATGCCAATGGCCAAGTACCTTGGCAGATTCGACGAAGCCAAAAATAAATGCACAGTACCACTGACAATGGATCTGACCGAGCAATGTGGAAACCACAATATGAATGGAAGGTATTGATCCGATGACACAGATTGGATTCACTCGATTTGCATGTACGCCGACAATGTGGCTAGGTTTTTGAGAGCCAAAAAAGCCTGCGAAATGAGTGTACCGAGATGGGACCGGCCAATGAATGAGCCAACGTTGACACAAGCCGATGTACAAAGATGTGGACAAGATCGGCTAGGAAAATGTCTAAGAACTTGACCAGATCTGAAGTACGTCGTCCACACGATGACGACGGACAAAAGAGCCCGGGAAAAGATGTGTGACTGGTACCCTACGGAAAAAAAAAAAGAAAACCCTATAGAAGGTACCTGAAGACTAGGTACACGATGATGTAGACGATTGTATGTGAATTGTAATTAATCCATAGGAATTAAAAATGCCGATCCCCAAATTATACACAATATTTGACCGATTATATATAAAATTTTGCCCCAAAATTTAATAACAATACCGCAGAAAATATTTTCAGAAATATTTTTTTGCAAAAAATGGAAAATCGTATTGCACAGGGGTTGTTCTAGCAATTTTTTTTTGCCTCAAAAACAACTTTATCCAAAATGGATGAATTTACAGTCAAAACTCATCTGTGGAGCCTTCTGATCTCAACCGTGAGGTTATTGAAACCCCAATCTGCACCCAACAAAAATCTTCAAGCCAAAAATAAAACCCTCAGATCCGGGAAGGAGTCTGCAACCTTGGAAGCTCTGATACCATGTTAGAAACCAGGAAATCAATTGCTAGACTAAAATACTTCCACAAGAGAGAGATAATGGCGAGAATGCTTGCTATATCAAATGCAAGATTGATACATGATTGAATTGATACAAATGTACAAGATGAGGCTTGCTTATAAAAGCAAGCATGCACAACCCTAAACCTAACTTGAGCTACAATATAGCTCAATTAGATAAGGATAATAAAATGCAACCTAGGACTTAAATTAATGCCTAAGTAAACTTATGAAAGTGTAGTTAAATAGTTAATTACACCAACATATCTGGCTGCTACACATGCCTCTAACGAGGCAATTTGGTTACAGAGACTTGGTAATGGTATTGGTTTTGATTGCAGGATAGTGAGGATCAGATGTGATAGTCAGAGTGCCATATGTTTAGCTAAAAATCCTATGTATCATGTTCGTACTAAGCATGTTGATGTTCAATATCACTTTGTGTGAGAAATGGTTGAAAATGGACAAGTCTTGATTGAAAAAGTTGAAACTTTGGATAATGTTGCAGATTCTCTTATGAAGCCAGTCACCAGGGAAAAGTTCTCTTGGTGTAGAAAGGCCATGGGCCTTGATCACTATACATAATTCTATGTAATTGTATCTCTATGGGTGTAATTTACAATGTATGATGTCAAGTGGGAGAATGTTAGGATTTAGGTATCATCAACCTTGTAAATCCTTTAATTTATTATTCTCCTAAAGTGTTTTGTACATTTACCCATAAGAGGTGAAACTGTTTGACCAACAGTGGTGAAAGAGACAATGTAAATGCAATGTTACCGTTACCATTTGTCCTTTTGGAAAAGGACAAAATAGCTAGGTGTCCCACCTTGGAATATTCTTAAATAAGGTTATTGGGTCAAAATAGGGTGTTGTAAGAGCATCTATGACATGCATGACAGTTGTCATAAGATGCTATGACAGTATGACAGATTCCTATGACAGAATATGCTATTTTTGGACCCCAGGTGCCCATGTATGAAAGATTCCTTATGACAGTTGTAAGAGCATTTGTAAGAGGATATTTTTGGTATTTTTTGACCATTTCAAGGAGGGAGGCGTGGGCTTTTCTAGGTGGTATTGCTGCATATTTTTTGGTGAAACCATGGTGGTTTTCATCCTCACAAATCTCTATAAATTGGGGCCTTGAGCTAGAGTTATTCAATTCAGTTTTGTAGGGTAACAGGGTGCTGCTGGATTTACAGGGAATGATAAGAGAAGTCTATTGCTGCATGTAATATTTGAGATTATCAGTAATATAATTGCCTCTCTTTTAGTGGTGGAATTTTTTCCCTTCGGGGTTTCTCCATGTAAATCTGTTATTGCATGTGTTATTTTTTTTAATCTCTCTCTCTCATTATTTCTTCAAACTAAGGCTAAAGGTTGATCTACATATTTCAGATTTGCATTCACTTATTTAAGTTCACATTTCAAGCTTTCTTCACCTTGATTATTAACATAATTGACCTCATAGAAAGAAAAGGAAAAAGGGCTACCATAACAAAATCCACCACTTTCAAATTGCCAAACGAATAAACATGCTAAAATTTAAAATAATAGGGGCCTCAATATATCTATGATAAGTGCAAAAAAATTTCCCTACCCAACACAAATTTTGCACAATGACCAACCTCCTCCTCCTTTGATCTTGTGTTAGCAAAAATACCAACTTCATTTTGCAAATTGAGATCTAGAAAAGAGCACCTCTCAGCCTGAATCAACACATCTTTTGGAAAAAAGTAGGATGAGAGAACAAACTGAGATTTCCAACCACCCATCCTATCTTATCAAGGCATAGGATCATCTTAAATAACTTTGGGTATCAATCTTTTGGAATCACAAAGCTATTCCATAGCCCTCGGTTTGAGATGACAACATCACGAGGAAAATTTATCGTCATCAAAAAATTCACTGTCAACAACTGCAAGAAAATTCATCGTCATGACAAATTCATTGCAAAGAAAATTCACCACCACTGAAAATTCATCTTTAAGAGAGCTAAAGGTGTGAAGCATAATGCAAATACCTGCATATAACATAAATTGTAAAGGAAAATCCTATGTTCCTCCATGGGCCAACTAGAAGGGGCACATCCCAAACACAAGCCATTGTAAGCCAAGCTTTAAATGTAGCCATGCGATGGAGTATCGACCTTAAAGAATAATGATGATGACTAGGCACAAGGATTACACTCCATATCCTTGGGAAAAAATTATGAACATACATTAGGAAATACACATTCCTAGGTGGCGGTGAAAGTTAACAAAAAGGAATGAGAGGAAGACTCAATCTTTGAATTTATTGCTTGTCCTGGGAAAAAATGGAGCTAATCAATGTTGATTACATTAGAAAAAAAGTTCAGCTGTTTTAGTCTTTGAAGCAAGAAGGAAGATGCCTTCTTTGGAATGATTAGTGATCGCTTTTAATCTGCACAAATCATCAGGAAATATTCTTTAATTGTCAATTTCTTACAACCCATCAAAGTTACGATTTTGGTACCTTTAAGTATAGTTTCAATGTAGAATTGAAAAAAAAAAACCACCTCAAATGAATTAGATTGATAGGAAACACATCAAGGCCTCAATATTTACTGGCTCTAAATTCTTCCTTGAAGCACCATTATGATTAATGTTATAAAAAAAATTTAAAGGTGGTTTTTCGGTAACTTCAATAGTCAATATTCTTTTATGATCATTCCTTTAAGAAGATATTATTTGACAATATTTTGAGCTTCCATTTTGTTTTAGTTATGAAAGACTAGATTCTTAATTATTTTTCAATGCTAAGATTATTTCTCATATTTATAGATTGATAAAAAGTGCATGTTCTCACTTCAACATTTTCTTAGACCTAAGTGTAAGTAAATAAGATGGTGTTAGAGTTTGAAGGCTTCTAGGATTTATTCAATTAATAAGACAATGCATCTTGTACTTTCAGCCATGTTCTCTGTAGCTACTCTATCATTTATTCTCCACTAGTGGAGTTCTAGTGCTCATATAATTGCTCTCACAAACATTTTTTTCTTTCCTCTCCATCTCAATGAGGGTGGATACCTTCAACTTGTCATGGAAAATAGCAACTAAATTGCTTTCTCGATATAGGAGGTGGTGGTTCCTTTCAAGCATGTTCAAACTTAAATAGAAATACTAAATTTTTTGGCCTCTATTAATTCTAGCACACAAGATTTCAAGTGGGAGGCTTGATATTCTCCCTCAAAAGAGCATTCTGTATTGGTTTTTGTCCCATTAAAATACAATATACCTTCTCACATGGTATGGTGTCATGTGCATAGTTCTTGTCCTACTCATTTTTAATTATATTTTGAAAGTGATATATAATAACTATTAATCAATTTTATTTTTATAAAAATCATCTATACAAAAGCAACCAAATTTCAAATGGCTTCCTCCATAAAAGAAAGAATGAGGGTTTATCATTTATTTTTGCATCCATTTTCATCTAGTGATTATTTTAAATCCATTTAAATAAAAAAGTATTTTAATTAGCTTTGTTTGGATTAAATTAAAATACATAATTTTGGGAAAGAAATTTACAAGATAGTGTGGATGTGTTTGACACTTTATTCTTTCATTGATGTTTATATGATGTAAATCAGGTGTGCAAAACTCAAAAAATACCCTCAAACAAGCAATCTTTCAAGGTTTCAAACATTCTATGGTGGGTTTTTGCTCACAAGGTCTCAATCTCCTAGTAGTACTTTAGATTGACTAAAATAGACACAACTTCCCACACAGAATTGATCTCTAAAAGAAAAACCCAGATTTGGATATCTTTTATGGTTTTATTAAACATATGAATAAATTAGATATGGTTACTTTGGAAGGAAAGGTTCAAAACTTGACTGTTCTACTTTTGACTAGGCTTGAAGTGTAGCAGCAAATTCGTATTTTTTGGTCATAAATTTTAAACCAGACTTGATACCAAAAATGTAAACACAGTTTTAGATACCCATTTTGGCTTTATACAACATACTAAAATTTGGGGTAGGGTTTTTTTGGAACACAAGACTCAAATTTAGATTGTTCTCCCTCAAATTAGGCCTACTAGGGTTTCAAACCTGTTTTAGTAGAATGAACACAACTTGCTAGAAACTTGATGAAATTACATGAAACCAATGCCAATAAACACTAGATTCACAAATTTACCAAAAATAATTGATTTGGAATCAATATGGGATTGCATAGATCCGTACTATATTAAAGAACAATAAGTAAATGTTTAGAAATGTAAAAAATAGAGGTATTTTTATTGCTTCAACTTCCAAAACTTCAACCGCCACCCCCTCCAACCATTTCTTCGACCTTACAAATCCTTTTAAAAAATTCACAACTATTTTTCAATGGTTCTCAACCAAATTTTTAACTTACAACCATTCAAATTCCCTCATTTACAACTTATAACTCTTCATATTCCATATTTTTGCAACTTTTACAACATTGACAACATTTTGCAAAATTGACAACTCAACACTCCAACACACCTAGCGACTTAATATGGACTCAAACACATGTAAAATGGTCTTAGAAGACATTATCACATGAGAAAACTACAAAAACAAAACAAATGACACTTTTTCCTATTGAAAGCATGA
Source organism: Sequoia sempervirens (assembly GCA_007258455.2). NCBI lineage: Eukaryota > Viridiplantae > Streptophyta > Pinopsida > Cupressales > Cupressaceae > Sequoia > Sequoia sempervirens. Next base: position 116,537,712 of record VDFB02000002.1, read on the forward strand.
GACTTGAGGGTGCCCCTGCACCATACTCCCAAGGAAGAAAAGAACTCAAGCTCCTCTTGAGTTAGGGTCTGCAGCATGAGAACTATCCTTGAAACCTCTTGTCTAGTGTCTTTAAATCTCTTTGCATTATCTTTGAAACAATTCCATGCTAGTTTCATCTTCACAATAGGTTTCTCGAACATTTGAGAAAGATGTTTGAACTTGTTAATATAAACCTGTCCCCCATTTGCACCTCTAAATCCTTCTTTCAACAATGCTTTAACAACTGAAACAACAAGTTTATATTATATATATGAAGTAGAAAAATCAAGTTGTTTGATTTCTTAAACTTGAAGGGATTGAAATCCACTTATGTAACTACTGATAACCCTTGACAAAACATATGATAGGTATATAGACTATGCTGTAACTCATCTTCTAGAGATTCTTGTTCAACATTTTTCTTAGATGGTTGTTGCTCTTCCTTCATCAACAAAGATTCTTCAATGTCTGGTTCTACTATCCTCTCTTTCATTCTTCTCTTTTGAATGATTTGCTTGATATGCCACTTTACCTTCTTCCTTATTGGTAAATGGCAACCCATTTTTTATTTTGCTCTCTTAAGGAGTTACTACATTTCAAGTTCCATTCTTTTTTCTATTTATTCTTGATTTTTTTTTATTTTCTCCAAGGCTTGTCTCAAATCTATTATATCTTATTAGATATTTATCTATTCTTCCTTCTCATTTTTCTTCTTCATCTCACTTTTTTGTTTTTCTTTCCCTTATTTCTTGTTTGGTGCCTCCTTACTCTATAAGTCTCAATAACGTCCATTCTTCTTTCTTGAGAAAATCTCTTTCAAATTTCTTCTTATTTTTTTCGTGATACCTCACCTTAGGCCCCCTTCTTTTCCCTCAGCCTAGTCTTTTGGTATCCAAGTTCTTCCTTCAACTTGCAAAAAGTCAACACATAAACTCCATAAACTTTATTGCCTAAATCTTTGAGCTCTGATACCAATCTAATGTAGAGCAAGGGTGAACAACTCCAAACAATTCTCAACTAAGCAATCTTTCAAGGTTTCAAACATTCTATGGTGGGTTTTTGCTCACAAGGTCTCAATCTCCTAGTAGTACTTCAGATTGACTAAAATGGGCTCAACTTCTTAGGAAAAATTGATCTTTGAAAGAAAAACCCAGATTTGGATACCCTTTATGACTTTATTAAACATATGAATAAATTAGATATGGTTAATTTGGAAATAAAGGTTCAAAACTTGACTGTTCTACTCTTGACTAGGCTTGAAGTGGAGTAGAAAATTCATATTTTTTGGTCATAACTTTCAAACCAGAATTGATAACAAAAATATAAACAAGGTTCTAGATACCCATTTGGGCTTTATACAATATAATAAAAATTGGGATATGGTTGTTTTGGAAAACAAGACTCAAATTCGGACTATTTTCCCTTAAATTAGGCCTACTAGGATTTCAAACTTATTTTAGTAAAATGGACACAACTTGCTGCAAACTTGATGAAATTACATGAAACCAACTCCAATAGACACTAGATTCACAAATTTACCAAAATAAATTTATTTGGAGTCAATATGGGATTGTACAGATCCGTACTACATCAAAGAGCAACAAGGAAATATTTAGAAATGTAGAAAATAGAGGTATTTTTATTGCTTCAACTTTCAAAACATCAACCACCACCCCCTCCAACCATGTCTTCAACCTTAAAAATCCTTTTAAAAAATTTACAATCATTTTTCAATGGTTCTCAACCAACTCTTCAACTTACAACCATTCAAATTCCCTCAATTACAACTTATGACTCTTCATATTCCGTGTTTTTGCAACTTTTACAAAATTGACAACATTTTGCAAAATTGAGAACTTGTGCAACTTGACACTCCAACACACCTAACGACTTAATATGGACTCAAACACATCTAAAATGTTCTTAGAAGATCTTATTATATGAGAAAAACACAAAAGAAAAACAAAATGACACTTTTGCCTATTGGAGGCATGAGACTTGAGGGTGCCCCTACACCATTATATTCTCTCATGAATGTTTTTTAATAAAAAAAACCCATATATTTAAACCAAGTTAAAACATATAGTTAGATCCCCAAAAATATGAGTGAGGTACGAATGCACCCCAAAGTTAGACTATAAAAGTTAGGAATAAATATTCATGTGCCCCCAAAAACTTTTAAAAAAAAATCATGACCCAAAATAAGGTAAATAGTAATGACATTACCATCTCACCAAAAAAGGAAACAATAACAATTATTCCACAAATACACCACTAATGTTTGGGGGGTCTTGCCCATGTTAGGGTTATCCACCATCCATGTAGTGGATCCCTACCATCCTAGATGGGCTTTTAGCTCATAAGATCAACATTATCACCTTCCTTTGGATATTTTAATGACAACATTATCTTATAGGAGCCAAGCAAGGGACTTTCCCTTGATTAGGAGGGGACAATCCATACCATTAAGAAGATGCAAAATAGTGATGTAAAGACAAAGACCACTCACTATGTTGGTTGGAAGGTAGAGGTGGTGGTATGATCTAGCCAAATTATTGTCTAGCTAGTGGTGGTAGCTAAGGAGTGGTAGCTCTTTGATGGCTACAAGGGCAATATTGAGAAGACTTAAAAAATGAGTACATTGCTGTTCTTGATGGAGGGATCTAGTATGGGAAAGCGGAGAAGGAAAAACCTTAACCACAGTGAAAGGGGCATTTCCTTATCGATCAAGTAAGGTTTGAAGATGTTGGGCCCTCCAATACTACCTTGCTAGCTTCAACTTGAATATGAATGAGTATATTAATAATTTAATGTTATAATGGTTGACCATTAGTCTACTTTTCTAAGAATAAAATAAAAAAATCTCCATTAAAGATTATTTTATGTGGAGTGATTTATCTATTTATATATACCACTTGTATAATATTTCCATATCTAGACATATTTTTCAATATATATTTTTTTGCAATATATGCTCTTTAAATATCTAAGAGTTTCTCTTGATCAATTAAAATTTAGTTCTCTCAATTCAAATGAGTAAAATTATCTACTATTTTGAGTTTCAATGCTTAGATATATATTTTTCATATGGTTCTAATGCAAGATCTAACTATTATGAAATTTATTTGTATGTACTATATTTCCTTAGGCTCAAGAAGAAAATTAAATATGAGTGTGAGATCATAACAAAATTCAAGATATAATAAGAATAAATGTGATAAGAAATAAAGAGGGAGATGTGTTCTCATGTCTCAAATATTATTAGGTAAGGCATTGTGGGATCAAGATTCTTACATTGATATTGAGATGGAATTGTTTTATTTTAGTAACTTTATTTTTTAAATCTTTATAAAAGGGCATGTTGTAGCAATAAGTTGTAGTTTGGGAATTTTTTTTGTTGTGTTTGATTCCATTTAGGAGTTGGGATAAGTTTCTTTATTTGGCTTCATTGGTTGGGCTAGTTAATGTTCAAAAAAAATTCAAGAGAAGAAAAAATTACTTGGGTGCCCAATTTTTTTTAAAAAATCTCTATATATACTTTTTGTAAAGGGATAAACACTTTTCACCCAGAGCTATTAATTGGTGGGGTCACAATTGGGGGACCTCATCCCCAATACAAACATTCAACAATAATATCCCAATGGGATTTGAACCTTGATGGCAAGAACAACACCACAACAACTTAACCATCACACTATGCCACTTTTGGCTTATAATTTTCTCTATAACTTATACATCAAATCATGTATTTAACATGCTTATATTATTTTTGATGCCTAAATATTTTTCATTTTAATTGGTGTTGCCACAATAATGGGTTACACTTTTTGGGACATCTTTTGGCTTATAATTTTCTCTATAACTTATACATCAAATACATGTATTTAACATGCTTATATTATTTTTGATGCAAATTATTTTAGACTAAAAATTTTTTTTTAATTAATATATTTTGAAAGACACTAATATATTTTATTAAAGATAAATAATCCTTTTATATTTAAATACTTTCTAAAGTATTGAAACCCTCACATATGCTTAGAAGGTGAGTGTATCTTAAGTGATTTCCATTCATTGAATAATTACCAATATAATAAAAAATATTATTAATATTTATAAGGTCAAACTATATTTGGTGAAAAATTATGTTTACAAAATGTTTATCACAACTAATTTAAGTGAGCTATGCTAGGGTTTGATCATGGAAGGGCTAATCAAATTTATTTATCCTTTATGAACTTAAAATTAAATAAATAAAAAAATATCATTTTTTATGGAGGGTTTTATATTAAAATCATACCATTTTTATAACTTGTGGTATTAGGAGGATGAGTCTTACCTAATACCTCTTTGGCTAGGAGCCAATGTACAAGGGGTAGTCTTTCCATTAAAGTTTCTTAGGTCATAGTCCATGCCTAAATACCTTATGGTGTTAGTGGGCCTTTACACTTAGCAAGACTTGATCCTCATTGGGCTCATTCAAAACCTATACATAATTTTAAAATATAACTTCTCAAAATATAAAAAATAAAAAATCTATTCAAAAACATTTATTTTTATGTTAAGGTCTAAAAGGTTGAGATTTTAGGAGAATACATGCCTTAATATGAATGAGATTATTGTTTTGTAGTTGTAAAAATAATTTCAAGATGTGCAATTTTTAGTCATATTTGACTTGTTAGGAAATCAATTTTCTTTTAAGTTTACATACACTGATTATTTTTGAAATTTTTATAACAAAATGAGAGGGGAGGTTGAGAAAGAATTATATATATTTATAGATAATCAACCATCATTTTAGTAGGAGGACCACTTCTATTAAGGCATCACCCCATTAACATAAAGATTTTATGATTTATTTTTATGAATGGTGATTTTGTAGAATTATAGAAATTATTCCAAGGCACACAATTTACATGTTTAAGGTGTATCTAACTTGAGAGGAAAGGAGTTTTTAGAAGCTTGTAGGAATTAGTTTTTTTTTTTAAAAAAAATCCAAAAAATGAGAGAGGAGGCCAAGAAAGCAAGCATATTAATCTAAAATCAATTAATCAATATTCTAATAGGAGGGCTAGTTAAATTGTGGCATAAAACCCATTGGAATAAGGGTCATGATATGTTGGAGTATATATGTTATCACAAACAAAAAAATCCATCTAATATAGGATTAATAAATTTTAAGAATGAAGCTTTTATAGTCATAAAAATAATTCAAAGACATGTAACTTTCAGGCATATCTGACATGAGAGGAAATAAATATTTTAGAAGCTATGAGAATTTTACTAAAACTCATTTCCCATCTTCAATTAGTGAATTATTATTTCTATATTTTCTTCATAATAAGAATATTGTGGTATCCCCAATAGTGTCATGCTATTCTTTGTTTGGGTACAATGATGCTAATGTGATTACATTGTTGGGAAAGGTGTTGAAAACCTTTAACATAGGAATGTTGAATTATTTATAAATTTATGATGCATGTCTCAAAATCGGGTTCCACATATTGAGGGTGAAATATTTTCCCTAAGTGGTTCCATGTAATATTAAAATACATTTAATATAGGTGACACATGAAATTAATTTAATATTATAGGGATCAAGGATTAGTAAGAACATGGAATGATGGAGTCATAATTTAATATGAAAGAAACATTCAAAAAATAAATTTATATGGGCAGCACATTAGAGAAATGCATTTAATTATTAAATGTCTTGTTAAAGCATAAAATGTGGGGTTACATGAGAGAAGTCATCTTGGGCAATTGGAGAGAACATTTAGGTTTCCTTGAAGGTTTTAATGGCTCTTGGTTGTAACATCAAACTTGAGTTCCTACCTTGAGATGCACTTCAATGCATTAATTAAGGTTGGATAGAAAATTTAGTGAAATTTTCCACTCTTGACACTCTCTTGCCTATATATAGAATGATTGTGATGGAAGTTATACATAATATTAAAGTTTATATTCATCTTGTGTGTGCTCATTGAGAGTGAAGCTTTGTGTATACACATGGAGGCTTGAGTTGTTTGTTAAAAGTTACTTAGGAGCATCAAGTAGGATGTGTGGATCTCATTTGTTCTTAGATTGGTCTCATGAGGAATGCAACAATTATCTATCATTGTTGCTAATAAGGGCATACCTTTCATGGTTTTATCCTTGATTGAGAGTGTTGATCTTATGTGAAGTGTTAAAGCCTAGTATTTTGTTGTAACTTTAGTTGTTTACAAGTACATTAGTTTTGGTGTTTTTGAGGTTGGGTTTTTCCTTGAAAGGGTTTTCATAGGGTATATTGGTGTTTATCTCTCTTGTGTTGTTTTTCTATTATTTATTTTATTCTTGTTATTTCTAAGTTAGTGTTGTAACTCTGCCAAAATATTATTAAGTTTTTTATAGATTATAGATAAATTATAACATATTTCCTCATATAATTAGGTAGGAAAATTTTTCATATTTCATTGCTTAAATTATAGGGCCATCAAAATATCTTTGTGTACTACATAAATCTACTTAATTTTGCATGCTATAGTGATCTACAATGTCAAAGAGCTAATTTAAGGTTCAAACATTGGTTCAATGGTTGAATGAGACTTTAACCTACAACCACTATCTTCTAAAAAGATAACTCTATTGATCCTCATATCACCTCATCAACTCTATTTATCCTCCTATCTCCTCATCCACATACAAAAGTAGTAATTTATAGTTGTTTTTTTTAAAAGAAAAAATTCATTGAATACTCAATTGTATTAACATTACCAACATTTGAGGTGAACTAGTTTTATATTTTTGGATAAACTATATTAAGAAAAATATTCTAATGCATTAATATATAATTATATAAGCATGACCTACACTAGTTCATTAGTTCATCATTATTTTTCCTACAAGATAATCTAGTGTAAATAGAGCACGATTTGAGCCTATCCATACACTTTAGATCCAAAATATTATTATCTCTACAAATATTATGTAAATAAATGTACATTAGTTCCATGCACAATTATATTTTACAAAAATATAAATATAAAAAACACTTCTTTCACCCAATGCACAAGTATGGATTTTGTAACTTCTACATCCAAGCAATTAGGCTTCCTTTTAGTAGAAGTCTATACAAATTCCTCAAATAATATTAAATTCATTCAAGCACTTAGCAAATCATATGTCAAATATCTCCACATTATGCACCTCTAGCACATGTACCTTTCCATTGTGTGCTATAAGCAAATGGTCTAATTTTGTAACTCAACAATTAAACCATACATATGTGATGCAAATGGAATACCACATGCATTTGATATGAGTCCTATGCTTGATAGTATCCTATCCACACAAAATTAGCTAGAAAAATTTGGTCTCAACAATAAATACTAACATTATTCACCCTGTACGAGAGGTAGTGAGAGGGGCAGAGTAGGAAACTAGTGCACTTGACTTGATAGTTATATTACTCTATCCTAATCTAAATAGTCTAGTAATCCAACTTAATACGATAGCTTTCTCACATTATTTTGTTCCATAAATTTAATACCTTACTTCATGTTGTCTAGGTACTTAGAAGGGAAGTAGAATTCCTCTTCTAATCATGAGAATCATTATTATTATTCTTTTCTATATGAACATATTTATGCAATTATCCCTCTCATATATGAGAATATTTTTTTTGAATGTGATGTGGATTTTCATAATTTATCTAACAAGTTCCACTAAATAATTCTATATAATTCATCGTACTATTTGATATGATCCAATTCATCTAGACATATTATGAAATATTATTTGATTATCTTGTTGGGATAGAATTAGATAGTTGGTATCAAATCTTAAAAGCATATTGTACTAGCATAAAATTGGTCCCAAGTACATGCTTATTTGCACTATTATGAGAATGTGTGAAGTGATAAACATGACACAAATATTTGAGATGGAGGGTTCCCTTTCAACATCTCCTAATGAGAAAAATGCAAACCCATAAATAATTGAAATCTCCAACTCCAAAATCAATAGCTATAAGAATCTCTCCATTCATAGGAGAAGACTTTCAAACTGAAGACATAGTTCTAATAAGAGTATGCTTAATGGGGCTAGTTTGGGACAATATTTTTTGGTGGAGGCTCCTAGCATCTCATGTTACCTAATTGACATGTCTCCCATATTAGAAATTATGGATAAAACCCCTATGGAGGTTTGGACAAGAGAAAATCCCTCAATTTACTATCTTTGAGTTTTATTTGGAAGCTATATGCTTATGTGTCTAATGAGAAGTGTTCAAAGCTGAATTATAAGGTAGTGAAGTATATCTTCACTGGATATTGTGATGGTGTGAAAGGGTACTTGAGATTTAGGATATTATTAATGGGAAATGATTCTACATTTTAATGTGATATTTGGAAATATTACACATTCTCCTTTAATTAAGAAACTATATGGGAGTTTGAAGTCTATTGTTACAACCAAAGTACATAGTGGAACTTGATGCTAAAATAGATGTTCTAGATGGATTTGATGAGGAGAGTGGTATAAATATCATAGATATTTTAGAAGAAACTCCACCTCAACTTTTGAGGAGGTCCACTTAGTAGAGAAGGAAAATGGAGAGGTATATCCTACTTAATTTTATATGTATTTTCCCTTGACTGCGAACACTAATGAGCTTTAAACTAGGACTAAGGAAATTGAGATGGATGATAGTGAGTATTGGAAGTTGTACATGGATTATGAGATAACTACTTTAAAATTGAGATGGCTTCATGGGTGGATAGTCCTATCTCTGGACCCTTTATCCATGGGTGCATCATTATGTGAGGAAATATGCCATCATGTATGATTGTAGAAGACTAGATGAATATTGATAGGAAAGTGAAGATTTCAACTCAAAAATACCTTTCAAATTTATTATTTTTGAATGTATCAATAAAATACAACACTAAGGAACTATAGGGGTACCTATAACAAAGTTTTTGCATCATATAAAGTCCCTAGTAAAAAGAATTCTTCAACCAAAGTTGTATTTCTTAGGATGAATAACATGCACTTTGTGATAGGGAAGATAGACTATTTTAATATTTTGGTAATTTAATTATCCTTGGTTAATGTTATAATGGATGCATAATATAAATGTTACTTTGATATGCTTTTTCTAGATTCATAGTCTAATCTTGGAGGTCATTATTATTAAATTGTCTAAATTTAAACTTGAGGAGGTAATTGCATTCAAGTTATAACAATAAATTAATAAAAAATATATAGAGGTTATAGCCACGGATACCATATTTTTCATAGAACATTTTGAAGAGAGAAATAAAAATGCTAAGAAAAAAATCAAAGTCTAGTGTAAATCAAAATATTGAGGAATATCTATGAAGAAATGTTTGAAATAGGGTAAAAATTAGAGTTTAAGAAGTAATGTAGATTTGAAAACTCTAAAAAGTGTAATCCACTATACAAGGCTATTCCAGAAATAAACATATCCACTAACAAAGAAGGGGGTGTATAGTTGAAATATTCAAGTAATCACACATGTCATGATACATAATTAATTAATTTAGGTGCTTCATTTTATATAAATCTCATGATTATTTGGTTTCATAAAATATGATAGTTATAATGTAGGTGGTGTCTTCTTAGGAGATAAATCATCATATAAAACTTAGGGAATGAAGTATTATGTTTAAATGTGGAAGGGTTAAAACCATTCTCATGGTTTTACATATTCTATATAGTTAGCTATGGATTTGACATCCACAAGAAAAATAGTGTTTTAGATATGTACGTTATACTAAAACAATATAGCTAAAAAATGGCTTGATGAGAAATGGTTTGACAAGAGGAGTTAGCACTAGAACACTATCCCATCTTGATGAAATCCCTTGGAGTGATATATGCAATAACTCTATTGTTCATGAGGCAATAAATGAAACTTATAGAGTCAATATGTTGCATATTAAGATGATAATTATTCAACATGCAAGATTGTTAAATATCAAGAATTGAAATATATTCAAGAATTGTACATTAAAGGTGTGGTTGAAGGAGTTTTTGATTAATCCTTATATTTTAATTTTTATAAACATTAGGTATATAGTAAAAACAAATTACGAAAAGTTCTCCATTGTTGTTATAGTAGAATATGATATTTTGTAGTTGATACATTGTGACATGTTTGGACTCATCCATATTCCATCTCTGGATTCATCTCTATTTTATATCATTTTAGATGATTTATCCAAGAAAGAATGAGTATCTTTCCCATAATAGAAATGTTATTTTTTAACCAATTTAAGTCTAGTTTATGGACCTTGTAGAAAACTTAATAGAGGAGATAGAGGTGTTAAGGAAATATAATAATAGATTTTTTGTATAAATTTTATCAATTTTAAGCGTAATCAAACAATAAGATTTCAAACAACTTCATATACACCATAAAAGAATGGAGTTGTAGGGAAAATGTGCATGAGGATGGAAAAGATGAGTACATTCAATGATATTGGTTTAGAACTAAAATTATAGGAACAAGTAATAATTACTACGTGGTATTTGATGAATCAATCACCTACATTTACTCATGTTGATAGAACTCTACACGAGATTTGAAATGGATGAAAACCTTCTTTTCAACATCTTAAATTTTTTGATTGTTCCATGAAGAATTTGTATCTAAATATGCATCAATATAAGAAGGTTAAATAGAAGATAAATAACCTCATACTTCAATCTTGAGGATATTATTTTGAGAAATAAAGAAATTATAAAGATATAATCCATCTATTTTTTGTTTTTCTTTTCTTAAATTTGTATCAATTATGATCATCCTAGAAGTGTTGCCAAGGTAGATTCAAAATAAAGGAAATTTTATAAGAAAGATTGTACAATTTTTTAATTAACCCCAAACCCTCTACCCAAGACCTTTGGTAATAAAAATAATTATAATTATAATTTTTATACTAAATTTGAAATTGGAAACCTCAATAAATAGAAATTAAAATCTTAATTCTCTTCATCAATATAAAATATAATTATTTATAATATATTGGATGGATGAGTCATAATGAAAGCGTCTAAGATAAATTGAGTTAAACTTAATGAAGATATGGGACAACTCAACAAGTAGAGTTAGTGTTGGCTTCTAATTTTCATCAATCAAGGATGTGTCCTTATTAACTACCTAGGAATAAAAATATTATTTACTTGAAAACTTAATAAAAGGGGTGCATTAAAATATTACACCAATACTCCAATTTGTAATATAGAAAGGAAAAGGAGTGGGTCCCAACAAGAATTCACATGTAAGTAGGTAGTCTCATAATAGTGCTAAAGTAGGTTCCCCTACATAGACTATACATCTCTCTTCTTTAAGAAAGAAACCTCATGATGTAAATATACTCTATTTCCTCTCTAATGGTGTAAAGATAATTTCTATAACATGTTCATATTTTTCCATTCCTATTTTGAAACATGAATAGATTTGATTTATTGACACAAGGATAATTACATGATGTGTCATCATAAAATCATATAGAGATGAGGGAGAGTGAACATAATGGATTATATGTACCCTCAATACATCCAAAGAAGGTGATGAGTTTTTAGGAGGGTTTTCATCAAAGAGGAGACAAATGTTCCCAATATAGTGTCATATAAATTCTAAGGATAAGACTCTACAAATAGATAAAAGATAGCTAGTAAGTATTTATTCTATTTAAGTGAAACCTATAGACATGTATGAGCATGTGGAGGAGAGTTGTTAGAAAAATTTAGAGAAGTTGTTACCCATATAAAAGAAGTAGGAATCTTTATAACTTTGTCTCTATAACATTAACATATGTAGTTTAATCAACCAAGAAAAAATAAAAAATGGATGGAGGCTTAAATAGATGTATAAAAAAAAACCTAACTATGGTCTAAGTAGGATATGAGAAGTTCTAGTGTGCTCTATTGGATGTTATAAGTACTAAAAAATAGTAATACATATTAGTTTTGTAAATTACATAATTTTTGTTATTCTATGTAATATTTTATATGACTATACACATGGTGTAGGAATGAGTCTTAGGAGATAGGATAATATAAATATTATTATGTGTAGTGATTTTGAATTCATTCTCACCAAAAACTGTATATATTTGGTGATTTAATCTAACAATATAATTTTTTTAAGTTACAATAGAAAAACAATCATGGAAATTCCCCCAAAAGTGAAAATTTATATTAAATAATCCATTTACCATCCCCTCTACTATGAATTTACAAATTTTACACTATAATTTCTTTAGTCACATGAGAAATACCGAGAAATGAATCTAAAAAATTGATTTAGGATAGGAATAACCATAAGTCATCGCTGGGAAGAAAAAATATGCACTTTCATAAACGGAACTAAAGTAAGAGTTCATATGAGTCACAACATTCCTTTGGAAGCTCTAGAAATGAGAACTACTCAACAATATTTTGATAAACATGCAAAATATAAGAAATAGGGACACAAATTCTAGCAAATAATCTCACAAATATGTATCTTCAAAAAAACAACACTTAGGTACTACACCTAGAAAAGATTTTTTTTTATTGAATTTGTGTAGAATGTCAAAATCAAATTGAATTTATTTTTTTTGTGGGGTGGGGCTTAAAAAAGTGACATTTCAATAATTTGATAATCAATTCTCATGTGTTTGGGCCTTTTGGATGAAATTATGGACATGGATTTTATGTAGCGTGATTCCTAATAAAGTTATCTATAAAAGTTCACATTGAAAACTAATAAAATTATAATAGGGAAACATTATACTTCAAGTGTTAGCTTTATATGAAATATAAAGAAAAACTAATATTCTTAGTTGGTCTAAACATAATAGAGCTATTATAATATTTTCTCCAATATACTCCTATAAAAGGTTAGCTTTTGAATCTCCAATAGGTCTATAGTGTGAGATTTATAATTAACACTCCTATACATATGATACATGAAAAATTTACATTAATAGAAGAAAAATCACAATGGGAAAGGGTTTGAATGGATAAGATCTATTGTCATGTAGTATTTTATAATTAATTATAAGAAGTCTACCAAAGACCTTTGGAAACCAAAATAATTAGAAGTTTTTTAATACTGAAGATAAAATTAGAAAAATAAGTGAATAGAAATTGAAATCTTATCACCTTCTCATTCTCTTCATGAAAAGAAAATATAATTATGTATATCGCCTTAGATAGACGATTCATAAAGAAAAGTGTTCAAGAGGAATTGGGTTAACTTCAAGTAAGATAGGAACTAACTCAAGAAATATACATAGTGGTGGCATCTTATAAGGTAGATGACACATAACTGACATCAATCAAGGAACCATGAGAAAAGGAAACACTTTATTTCCTTAACTCAAGTAGGACATATGCCATTATTACTTATCTAGGAATGTAATTTTTATTAATTAAGTAAACTTTATAAAAGAGATGAAATAAATTAATGCCGACAAGGCCATGAATGATAAAATTGAAGCATTGGAAAATATGTGACCTATGATATTTAGGAATATAAATTATTGGAAGAAAACATGTTGGTTGAATATAATTGATGTTTAGGAAAAAATTCAAAAGCAAAAGGTAAAGTAGAGAAGCAAAAATATTGCTTGATAGCAAAGGGATATTTAGGGTTAGGTGGAGGAAATTGAAATTGGTGAGGTTTTTCTTTGTTGTTGCTAAGTTAAACTCCATTATAAATATTTATTTCAACTAGCAGTATTACTTTTGATCTTGAAGTAAAATATATGGATGTAGAGAAAACATTCGTACATGACAATCTTGAAGAATAAATATATGTCACAACTAATAACATATATTAAAGTAAAGGATGGTCTAATTTCTAGGTTGAAGGATTCAATTTATAGTCTATAACAATCACCAATGATTTTGTATTATCATTTTGATAGTTTATACATGTTTGGACTTATATTTGTATAAATCAAAACTAATCACTATGTATATTTTGAACAACTTTGTGACCATTTTATTATCATAGTATTATATGTTAGTGATGAGTTACAAATTAGAAAAAAAAAAGGAAATGCAATCTCATCTATGATCGTAGTTTGAAATAAAGGATTTTTGTGTTATAAAATTCATCTTCGGTATGGGAATTATGTAAGATTGATTAAATAAGAAAATTCTAGACGAATAAAATAAATATGTTGAAAGTATATTACACTTAATTAGAATGTATTAATGTAAACTTTCAATTACCTATAAATAATGTACCAATATATGAGAGGATATTGAGAACACATATCATGTTCCTAAATACATGTTATTGGAAGTGTAATGCGTGGCATGGTATGTAGGAAACTAGATATTCTCTATAAAAATAGAGTTTAGAGAATATATATGTCAAATCCAAGGTAGGAACATTCAAATACTATAAATATGTAGTTAGATATATATGTGACACTTCAAATTATGCAATATTCTACTAGGGAAGATTTGATATGGACAAACTAGAATATTTATATGTACAATATTTTGTTAATGTTGATTAGGATGGAGATATTTTAATTCCTAAGGACATAAAAGTGGTTAAATATTTTTAATTTTTTTGGTGGAGAAATAAATAGGTTGAGAAAGAGGAAGTAAATTATTGTATTCTCAACTTTTGTAACTAAGCACATGACAACCACTAGTACATGAAAGAAAGTTGTACCAATATAGATCTTGTATTTAGATTTCGGTTTAGTATATAAAGTTATAAGGATATATTAGAATGATAAAAGTGTAGTTTATTTGGGAATGAACCTTATCATTCTTAGACAAAACATATTGATGTGTGATATCATTTTGTTAGAGATATGGATGATATTAAAAATGTGTTGTCGGAGAAGGTTAATACCTTAGATAATGTTGTTGACTCATTGACGAAGTTGTTAATAATCACAAAAATTATTAGTGTAGGAAACCAATGGAATAGTTTCACTTAGTTATTAAGTTTTGTATACATGACCCCCTATAGAAAGTATTCTCAACTTGTGGAATACTTTTTATATACTACATGTATACTTTTCTTGTTTTAAACCCCTTATAGGATGCACACCTACCAAAATTAGGGGGGTTTGGAGTAGCATCCTCATGTGTGGCCAATGACCTCCCATAAGGGGGTTTAGATGCAATAACCCTTAAGAAATTTTATTTTCTCCTTATAGGTTATCTATTTATTCCATGGTTTTATGCCCATTATATTATAAAATTGATAAGAAGTTTCGCATACTAATGTGCAATACACACATATGAATTACGATTAATAACAAGTATAAAATGTTTGATTTTATTGTAAGTAATTGAGATAATATAGAAAGTGAGCTATTTTCATCATGTTTTTTCTCAAAATAATTTTTCAGGATAAAGTCTCTTATTATACTATGAATGTGTCAATATTTCTTTTGTGGCATTTAACATTTCATTAATACTACTTTTCAGACATAAGTTTATCAATATTTTATTTCTCTTCATTGCTTAAGATTTAATTAATGCACATGAAATCAAAAGGAAACAAAGTATACACTAATTCTATTTTTCAAGAAGTCATAATAATAGGCAGAAGATATAAGGTTGTCTTCTATAAAACTTGGACTATAGAGAAGTTTGATCAATCTTAATTTTTTATTTCAAATTAAATTTCTAACTTATTTTTTGGAATCATATAACGTAACTATGTTCTTTTTCCATGTTTCAAATTTCCATAAGATCACTAGTTTACAAATACATGAAATGCATAGCATTTAAAGCACAAAATTGAAATACTTGCATTTTTTAAAATACTTTACTTTGAAGGATTCATGTTCCATGTTTAGTTTTTTAGGGATAATTGTTTTTGGGGTTCCAGACTAAAATCTATTGCTTGGTTTAAAGATTTAAAGATTTTATAAATTTTATAAATAATATTTTAAATGTATTTTTATTTTTTATCTCTGTTTTTTTTAATATTAAGTTTTTCTAAGTTTTAAAATTTCTT
This sequence comes from Sequoia sempervirens, assembly GCA_007258455.2. Lineage (NCBI taxonomy): Eukaryota > Viridiplantae > Streptophyta > Pinopsida > Cupressales > Cupressaceae > Sequoia > Sequoia sempervirens. Next base: position 116,553,724 of record VDFB02000002.1, read on the forward strand.
TACATTATAAGATCTTGAGTATTTCTCATCATTAATTTGAGCAATATTATGATTTTAAATATCACAATTTTCTTTCTACATTTTAATCTTATATTAGATATATTTATCTTATTTGATTCTTATTACATATATGAATTGTTGAATACTAATTTGTATTGATTCTTCTTGGAATGTTAAGTTTATCCTTTATATAAAGATATAACTTATAGTAAATATTTTATAATTTTTTATAAATAATTGTTCAATCTCTAATATTTTTCTTAATATTCTAAAGAATAGTAAAAGAAATCAATATTTATTATTACTTTTCTTCCGAAGGTTTCGAAATACTCATCTTCATCTCATGTAATTCAAGAACCATTACTATCTAACCTTTTGGATGATATTGAATAGAGGAAGTTCCTCTTTCAATATTTGTTTATGATCATCACTCACTCCCTCAAACCTTAGCCTTCTCTCTCATTATCAGACTCTTCGACCATTATAAATGACCTCAAATTTGGTGAAGATGCACACAAATGCTCTTAACATGGAGCAATGGACTTACATATTTGGTGAAGGTGTACACAAATTCTCTTAACATGGAGCAATGAACTTAAGTATCAACATGTTTGATAAGAGATGGATTAGACCTAAACAGTAAAATTTAGCAAAGCTAAAAAAAATGGTGGTGGTAACCATTACAAAAAAAACTATATTCAGCTAAACAAAAAGGCCATACCATTAGGGGAAAAAAAACATTCCACATACATAAACAAATCTACCAAAAGGAAAAACAAAAACAAAAGAGAATGCAATTTTCATAGTTCTTATATTATTTAGTTCAGAAAATAATATCAATTAACAATGAACTCTGAATTAGAAACCACCTGTATACTCGCCTCTGCAGTTACAAATCCGTTATTGTTATGAATGTTTGAGCTCTTGAACTTTTCAATAGTTCTCCTCATGCTGCACACATAAAATAACTATCAGAATTCTATACAGAAAACTGGAGAGAAACAATTGGTATAAATTTAAAGTGAAATACCATACACGTGTTTACCAATTCAAAGTCAGCATTCCTAATCACAAGGCTTAGGAATATGGGGTTAGAGGAACTAATTCAAGAAATCAAAAACATCATAATGGGTAAGGACTTTAACTTATTACAGTGGATTTTCAATTCAAAGTTCCTAGTATAATCTCATATAATTTTCTTAGAAGTTTTGTTCAAAGTTCTGAACTGATTCATTACGCCACATCTTTATTTTCTCCAAAGATTTGATGCCTAATCCTTTTCTGTCCATGTCAGGTAAATAAAGGTCATCTCACAAAGATTGCAAACAATCTACATATTTACAATGAATTTATTTTTCAAATGTAGTCTTTTAAGAGTTGTATATATAAGTTGGCAGTTCCAGTTTTATTCAGATTAATACAATACAATTGTTTTCTTGAATTAATCTAAATACAATACAATGAATTTATTTTTCATAAGATATTGAAAAATCTAAATATAATCTAAATTTGTTGGTGATTTTTAATGGAGTCAAATATAATCATGATTTTTTAATAAATTATAGAGACAAAAAATATGATATATTTTTTATAATATAACATAAAAAATATTTTAAATTTAATGATGTTTTCTTTCATAAAGAATTCAAATATAATTGTCACATATATATGCATACACACACACAAATATATATATATACACACACATGCATATGTATATATATATATATATATATATATATAATGGCATCAGGCAAATTCACCACCAGCAATTCATCGCGGGAAAATTCACCATCAACAATTCACCGTGGGAAAATTCACTGCCACAACAAATTCACTTCAAGGAAAATTCACCACCAGCAACATGACAAACTTTTAATGTCATGAATTTTCAGTGGCAGTGAATTGCTGGTGGTCAATTTTCCTGCGATGAATTGTTGGTGGTGAATTTTCAGACGGTGAATTGCTGACGGTGAATTTTCCTAGAACCAAAATAATCGGTATATTTGAAACACCCACATGACACACAATCTACCTAAACAAAGGCAATAAGATTCAAGTTATGACTATATTGAAAGATGATGGCAACCCAAGACTGAGGAGGACCAAGACTACACATCCCCAGCCTAGATTTGACACCCCTCACTCCTCTATTTTGAGAATGGATAAGTGATGCAGTCTCTTGGAAGATATTTCTTCCTCTTATGCACTATAGTCCAAGAGATGTCCTCCATTGCACTTGGCAATAATTGCAACCATGGGAGGAGCAGAGTCCCTCACCACCGTGGGAAAAGATACTACAAGAGAAGTGTTTGCAACAATTAGCTCCGTAGGAGACACCATCCATGTTGTAGAATCTAATGAATTTATTTCCATGGTATAAGCAACATCCGAAAGCAACGGTAGATTAGAATTTAATTATGGAGTAGAAACACCCAACTTAGAATTTGAAGGAACAATCATGGCCAGAACTTTTGGGATCTTGGTAGGAGAGTCTTCAAGGGAGCCATCAATAGAAGGGGAATCCTCAAGAGATACATTAACATTAAGATGGAGGGAGAGATCATCCTTCCACGATGAAGCTACGCCAACCATCCTACATTTGGAATGAAAAAATGTCACATCCCCGCAGCAAATGTGTAGAAACAAGCGATGGGTCACTGACAATGCCATTAAGATGCATGGTCTTTCATCAAAGCACAGATGGATTTTGTCAAACGTGAGAAAAACGATTATGCCTGAAGACAACATGTATTTGTGAAGAGAGGGGCATGGGTATGGGGAGGACGACCAACATTTATTGAGGAATGGCGTTCCTGCCCTCGGCCGTCCATAATGGCGGGTCATGTGGAAAAATGGCATTCGGTAGCCTTTCCTCCATTTGGTAGCCTGGAAATTTTTTTCAGATATGGCATCTCTTAAATCGTAAATGGTAGAGGATATTTGTAAGAGAGGGTGTATAAGTGGGAGAAAGAACAGAGAGAAACATGATAATGATGGCGTGCAGGGATAAAGAGAAGAGGTTGGATGAGATTGGAGGAGGGCGGTCCAGAGTGGGGCACAACTATTAGAAGGCGCCTGAGGTTGAACGTGGTCTCATGCAGGAATGCAAAACATTGCAGGATATGCACAAAAATAGATTCGTTGAGAAGGCTTTAGAAACTTTTAAGCAAATGCAATTGGCAGCTCGGGCACGAGTATTATTCAATTATGGAGTAAATTAAGGCTTCCACTGCATGGAAGGGAGATCCTTGGGATCATCAGCATCATATGATACTTTCTGTTAAGACTATAACAAGTCTAGCTTCACTGGTCAGATTTTCTAATATCTGCTTTCTCCTATTGCTTAGAAAGTAATAAGAAATTAGATAATAATTAGCTTTTTAGTGTAAGAATGATAAATTTGATAAGGATATTCACTAGTTTTTATGTGGTACAGTGATGTGCTATGATAAACCACGATGTTTTAGTTGGGAGTAATGAACTGTGATCATGAATTTCTGAGTTTGAGTATGAATTTGGACCACTGTATTTAATGAATCGGAGTAACAAGGATGTCAAGATAAGCTAGACACAATTAGTATTGAGATCCTTTCCTTTTGGTAAACTATATAGATATTTGGATCACGTATGCAAAATAGAATGGCAATATCGTTGGAGCTACAACAAAACCATTATTTTAATTTTTTTTTTAGTAGCTATTACTTTGTATTAATTCTCATGAACTCTTATAAGTCCAAACAATTACATTTTTCTATAACAAAACTAAAATATACAATAGATGTAATTTAAATTTAAGACATAGTTAATTGCATATTCGTTGATAGCATAGAATAGTTTTGGCTTAATATTGATCTATGGTATTTATTTAGTTTTTACTATTGTTCTTGTAATTCATGAGAAAATTGTAGACTACATACTATGACAAATTGTCAACAATATGTACACACTGTACGTTATTACATTTTACTTTCAAGTATTTAGCCCACAATCTCATGTTCCTAGTACATGTTTTTATTAGTTGAATGTTCACATACCTAACAAGGCCATTATAATTGTGATATCTAGTTGGATTATTTTGATGGATAATTGTTGATGGGGTAGTTATGGCTACACCAAAAAATAGTAGTGTCAAGTATTATTTGAGTTCTTCAAATGTGATTCCTGCATATGGGAAGTGTTATCAGTTTCTATTAATTGTCACATAAATACTCAGAACCACTTAATCTAGTTATATGATTAGAATTTATCTATGAAACATTCCTATAATAATTGTTGTAGGTGGGTCAATGATTTAATCATACCTTGTTGAATTAAAGTTCTCAAATATTTTGAGTTACAAGTCTTATTCTTGGTCAAAATCTTGTACTTGACACATGTTGAAACCATGTGAATTGCTAGTAAAAGGGAAGTGTGGGAATGCTAATTACCAAATGAAATATGTAAATAAACCTAAGAATTGTTTTTCTCCAACTATTCAAAACCATATTATATTTCATGATTATGGCTAATCCTTTAGGGTTAGATTATTTCCCTTTCCAGGGGTCTAGACCTTTTAATGGAGAAAGTGAAAGGTAATGCATATTCTCATTTTAAGCTTTTACATGGAATAAGGTGGCACGAAGTCCTAGGTTGGATATGTAATTGTATCAACCTCATATTATGTACTAGAAATAGTACTTAATACAAGCTTCAACTTATAATTGCATAATAACATCAGGGAGAATGAAGTCTTGGAGTGGAACTAGAATAACACATTACTAAACCTATTTTAATGTTGTAAATTGATACTCCTAACAATCCTACTCATGGTAGTGGATAATAGCTTTATATGACTAAATGATGTTTATTGGCCTTTTAAGTACAATAACCCCGATAGGATAACTATTGTGGGAACTAAGGAAGGGGAATTATGATTGTGTTGGATGATGGTATACTTTGTAGGAAACATGGCTAAGGCTAGGGTACACCTACGCTGTAAGACCTATGAGGATTAGATACTTGTGATATTGGAAATATTTAAATAAGAGTATTGGGATTGCATCATAAGGCAACTAAAATTATGACGAGGGAGCAAATCCAAGACACAAAAAATAATGCAAACAACCAGAGAACTTTTATTATTATTTAGAATGGAACTTCTTACATGCAGAGGATCCAAAATCCTTGAGCTCTGTGATACATGCAAGCTACAAAATTTTAGAAATTACAAATATTACAGAAGTTACCCTTTTGCAACATGCAAATTCTTTTCCCCAAAAAACTCTCCAAAAATCAGAAACTAGACCATCAATAGCCCCTTTTCCGTTTGGAGCCAAAAAAAATATTCGAGATAAGAGTTTTGGCAGTTAGACGCCAAAATTACAATTTGAAATTCAAACATTGAGTCCTAATTCAAAAATTGGCAATTTTCCAAAAATCGACCAACTTTTGGAAGCCATAACTTTTGATCTGGGACTTCGTTTTTCAAACTGTTTACATCGTCGAAAAGGTCTCGGAGTGAATAATGCGCTAAGAGCCAGCTCTGCTAGTTCTGAAAATTTCTAGGCCTGTACGAGACTGTTTATTGCCTCAAACTAAACTCAAGGTATTTTAGGGCAAAAAGCAAAAACTGGAACTTGAATAACTTTCAAACCATAAATGATCTTGACCTAATTCTTTCACCAAAGTGCTTATTTTTCTATCATAAACCATTCCATAAATTTTTGTCCTCCCATGCCTTAAATTCACACCTGCTAAAAATAGCAGTTGAGCAAAAAAAGCAGAAAAGCAATTTTGAAAGTTGGAAACTCTTATTCAACGAAAAGGGTATCCAAAAATGCAAAAACATCTACAAAAAGAAAACAAAAGGAACATAAATGAAAAACATCTTTTTGAGTGATGCAAGATTGCCCTCACACTACTGGATGCTCCTGCATCAGGCATCTAGGGTAATTTGAGAAGTGACCCCATCACGTCTTAGATGGTTGAGGAAAACCCAAATGGTCAACCTTTGCTTTAGACAGCCAGGATGAATCTTCCACAGGCCTTCCTCTCCACTTCACTAGATATTCTTCATACTGTCTGTTTCTGGTACTCCTTCCCACATGGCTATCTAGGATTTCTTCAATCTCCTCCTTCTCTGAAGTAGGTGCTGGAATGCCACACTATTCCATTGTTGGTACTTCCTCTGCGCCACCTTCATGATACTTTGTCAAATCTGAAATATTGAACACAGGAGAAACGTTGACTCCATCTAGAAACTCTACCTCGTATGCATTCCTTGAATCATGCCTCTTCAAAATTTTATAAGGACCGAACTTCTTCATCTTCAGTTTGTTGTAGGTTCCCACTAGAAACCTTTCTTTCCTCAAGTGGACCATCACTTGATCATCAACCTGAAACTCCTTATACCTCCTCTTTTGATCTGCCTTAGCCTTTTACTGCATATTCATCTTGTTAATATGTTATCTTACCTTCTCATGTATATTCTTGATGTGCTTTGCAAAGTCTTCGGCTTCAACACTTGTCTTCTTCTCTTGGTCCATCTTCCTCAATTCTGAAGCGGTCCTAGGAATTCCTCCATACACAATCTGGAATGGTGATCTACCAGTGCTTTTGTTGACAAAATTGTTGTAAGAAAATTCTTCCTAGGGTAAGATCAAGTCCCATCCCTTGGGTTTATCTCATACCAAGCATCTCAGTAGGTTACCCAGACTTCTGTTCACAACCTCAATCTGCCCATCATTCTGTGGATGGTGTGTAGAACTAAACTTCAACTTTGTTTTCAACTTCTTCCACAAGGTCCTCCAAAAGTATCCAAAAAATTTTGTGTCACGATTTGAGACTATACTCTTTGGTAGACCATGTAGCCTCACCACCTCTCTTTAGAACAAGTCAGCAATGTGGACTGCATCATGGGTCTTCTGGCATGGAATGAAAGTGCCATCTTTGAAAACCTATCAACTACCACAAATACTGAATCATTCCCTCTCTGTGTCCTTGGCAAACCAAGAACAAAGTCCATACTTATATCCTCCCACGACCTCTCTAGTATAGGTAAGGGATGATACAACCCAGTATTCTGGCTCACTCCTTTAGCCATTTGACATACCCTACAACTCTACACAAACTTCTTCACATCTTGTGATAACTGAGGCCAATAATAATGCTCACTGATAATGGCAATGGTCTTGTCCCGACCAAAATGTCCTACCATTCCTCCATTATGCTTCTCCTTTATTAGGTTCTCCCTCATGGAACTCCTCGAAATACACAATTGACTTCCCTTAAACAACATGCCATCCTAGATTATGAAATCTAGCCACTTCGTCCTGTCAACTGTAACAGGCTCCTTGCAAGCTTTCCAAGCTTTTGCAAAATTAGGATCTTCAGAATACAATGTCTTAAGTTCATTGAACCCAACCACTTCAATCTGCATCTCTATCAACAATGTTTTCCTCCTACTTAAGGCATCTGCAACCCTATTCGACTTCCCACTCCTATGCTTTAAAACAAAGGTGTAACTTTGCAAAAATTCTACCCATTTCATATGCCTCTAATTTAATTTTCCCTGACTACTTAGATACTGTAATGCTTGATGATCAGTAAACAAAAAATTCCTTCGGTAACAAATAATGTCTCCATTTCTTTAATGCTTGAACTATTGCATAAAATTCCTAATCATATACAGAGTACTTTCTCTTTGCATCATTAACTTTTCACTGAAATAGGCAATGGGCTTACCTTCTTGGCTCATCACTGCTCCAATGGCACAACCACTAGCATCACAATCCACCTGAAACACCTTATTGAAATCTGAGAGGGCTAAAACTGGTTGCTCTATCACCTTATGCTTCAACAAACCAAAACTCCTTGCTGCTCCAGTGCTCCACTTGAACTCTTTTCTATCCCCTCTCATTGTTTTAGTCAGGGGTGCACAAATACTACTGAAGTTTCTAATGAACTTTCTGTAAAAACTGGCCAAACCATGGAAAGATCTCACCTTAGTAGCAGTTCTTGGGGTAGGCCATTCTAGAATAGCCTTCACCTTCTCTGGGTCCATCTTGAGACCTTCTGTCAAGACAACAAACCCCAAGTACACTAACTCCCTCTTCACAAAACTACACTTCTTTAGATTAATCAACAATTTCTCTTCTCTCAACTTCTCAAAAGCTCTACGAATATGCATTAAATGCTCATCCAAAGTCTTACTAAAAATCAAAATATCATCTAGATATACAATAACAAAACTTCCTAGAAACTCTTTCAGTACCTCATTCATGAGCCGCATGAATGTGCTTGGTGCATTGGTTAGCCCAAAAGGCATGACTAACCACTCGTACAGGCCCTCCTTGGTCTTGAAGGTAGTCTTCCACTCATCACCCTCTCGAATTCGAATCTGGTGATATCCACTTTTCAGATCTATCTTTGTGAAGTATTGAGCTCCACTCAAATAGTCCATCAGGTCATCCATCCTTGGCAGGGGAAATCTTTACTTGATGTTATCTTATTTATGGCTCGGGAGTTTGTACACATCCTCCACTCCCCATCCTTCTTCGGTGCTAGTACTGCAGGTACTGCACATGGGCTCAGACTCTCTTGAATCAAACCCTTTCTCAACAACTCTTGAACTTGTCTATTCAACTCCTCATTTTTTGCAGGAGTCATTCTGTGAGCTACCTTATTTGGAAAACTAGCTCCATGGATCAAGTCAATCTGATGACTGATCTTCCTCACTGGTGGTAAACCCTTAGGTACGTTATCATAAATAATCTCCTGAAACTCATCCAATAGTCTAGAAACTTCTATTGGCACCTTCTCACTATCTTCCTTATCCATTCTTGGAATCAATGCATAACACATACGTTCATGCTTCATGCCTTCTAAAAATTTCCTTCCATCAACAAAACAAATTCTAGCACTACTACATACCTTTTCTTCATCCTTCTGCAGGGGTTTCAACTTATGGTGGACTCCATCCTTCATCAGGGAATAAGAGTTTGCATGGCCATCATGTACAACTCGCTTATCGAACTGCCACGGCCTCCCCAACAACATGTGGCATGCATCCATGGGGATGATATCACATAGTACCTCATCACGATAGCTTCTGATCTTGAAATTTACCAGGCACTGCTCATTGAAAAAAACTTTGTGGTCTTCTCTGCAACCAGGCAATCCGATATGGATGTGGATGCCTTTCCCTTTTCAGCTTCAACTTCGTAACCATCTCTTCAGATACCAGATTATCGATGCTCCCACTATCAATAATGACATCACAACATTTGTCTTCACACTTGCACCTTGTGCGGAACAGATTCTTCCTCTGTTCTAGCTCCTTCTCTTTAGTCACTAGGGCTCTTCTAACCACTAGGGCTTCTCCCCTTTCAGCATCATCTGAATGCTCGGATTGAGCCTCCTCATTTGCATGTGCAACCCTTCCATGACCTTTTGGCCTTCTGTCTTTCCTTCCTTGGTGTTGTGGACATTCATAGGCTCGATGCCCTTCTTCACCACAATGGAAACAAGTTCATCTAAAACCACCTCTTCTAGGTCTTGGCCCAGATCTTCCTCGTCCTCTACCTCTTTGATCACCACTGTTTTGATCATGAGGGCGGTAGAAGTTATCATTCTTCTGGCCTCAACTGGTACCCACATCTTCATTTTTCCTTTCATCCTCATTTCGGCTCCCAGAAAATCTTCCACTACCCCTTCCGCTTTGACCTCCTCGTCCTTTTTTGCTTGCTATCAAATCTTTTGTTCAGCTTCTCCTCAACTTTTAGAGAAAACTGGTATGCATCCTCAATGGTGGTCATTCTGACCAGGCTTAGCTCCTCTTGAATGCTCAGTCGTAACCCATTAAGATAACGGGCTACCTTCTCCTTGTTGGCCTCTGCATGGCCCATTTTGATGATCATCTTGTAAAAATATTCTGTGTATTCTTTCATAGATCTACTTCCTTGCTTCAACCCTTGCAATTTCTTTAGCAAATCTAACTCATAGTCCACTGGTATGAACTACCTCTTTAGTTTCTCCACCATGCGAACCCAATTGCTGATCTTTCATTTTCCTCTTTGATTTCTCTCCAACTGGACCTTTTTCCACCAAATATTGGCATGGCCCTTTAGCTTCGTTTTTGAAAACTTAACCCGATCTGGGTGTTCTACTTCTTCATACTCAAAATACTCTTCTAGCTCGTTGATCCAGTCGATCAACTCTTCCGGAATAACTGGGGACTTCTATTCTGGGTCTTTTTTCGATCTTCAAAATGGCCCTTATCAGCCACTTTTGATCTTGATCAATTGCTTCTTCTTCCTCTTCTATATCTAAATCTTCCACCTCTTCTTCATCCTCACTTTCTCCTCTCCTTCCCAGGTTCAACCCTCTTCTCATCTGTTCTTGTAATGCATCAATTTGTCTCTAGAGGGCTCTAAAACCCTTGGTTGCCAATGGGTCTCTTCCACCAACATTTCTACCACCTCTGCCACCTCTGCCACCACCACACCTACCAGGAATCACTCTTGGAGGAATCTTAAATACCTTGAACCCACAACCATAGTCCTAGTGCAAGTTGCCTCACGATCGGCGATCTTTCCACATGCTTAAGAAAACCCGCTCCGATACCACCTGATGAGGGAGCAAACCCGAGACACACAAAATGATGTAAACAACTAGAGAAATTTTATTATTATTTAGAATGGAACTTCTTACATACAGAGGATCTCAAATCCTCGACCTCTGTGATACATACAAGCTACAGAAGTTCAGAAATTACAGAAATTATAGAAGTTACCCTTTTTGCAACATGCGAACTCTTTTCCCCAAAAAGCTCTCCAAAAATTAGAGACTAGCCCATAAATAGCCCCTTTTCTGTTTGGAGCCAAAAAAAACATTCGAGATAAGAGTTTTGGTAGTTAGGCACTAAAGTTACAATTTGAAATTCAAACATTGAGTCCTAATTCAAAAATTGGCAATTTTCAAAAAATCGACCAACTTCTGGAAGCCATAACTTTTGAGCTGGGACTCCGTTTTTCAAACCGTTTGCACCGTCAAAAAGGTCTCAGAGTGAAAAACGTGCTAAGAATGTGCTCCATTAGTTATGAAATTTTTTGGGCCCGTATGATACTGTTTAGTGCCTCAAATTGAACTCAAAATTTTTTTAGGGCAAAAAGCAAAAACTGGAACTTGAATAACTTTCAAACCGTAAATGATCTTGACCTTATTCTTTCACCAACGTTCTTATTTTTCCATTATAAACCTTCCCATAAATTTTTTATCTTCCCATGCCTTAAATTCACACTTGCTAAAAATAGCAGTTGAGCAGAAAAAACAAAAAGCAATTCTAAAAGTTGGAAACTCTTATTCGACGAAAAGGGTATCCAGAAATGCAAAAAATATTTACAAAAAGCAAACAAAAGGAACATAAATGGAAAACATCTTTTTGGGTGATGCAAGATTTTCCTCACACTACTGGATGCTCCTGCATCAGATTAGAAGATAAATAATATTAAGAGATTAAGAATATATTGCTATTGTATGTATACCTTGGATGTTGATCTAATGAATTTAGTGTTGCCAACCATCTAGAGTCAACTTGCATATTGACTCTACGTGGAGAAAATTTATAACTATTGTGTTATGCATTTCAAAGTGTTAATAATATGGTATGGTCTTATAGAGGCATGGAGTTCTAATTGAGATTGATGTTATCATTTAATATGATCGTGATGATTGAACATATTAGCATAATACCATATTATGAATAGATCGTGAGTTTTGTTCCCCTTATTATTAGGGAATTTATCCTAATGGTGATATTTATTCTATTGGGCTATTCTCATACATGAATGTTAAGGGATTTCTCATTAGTATAATATAATAGTTCAAGATACCAAGAATCAATACCCTTGTGATATCTAAGATCACCAAATCACATTCTAAACGTAAATAGGACCCTATATCATAAACTATGTGGTAAGATCATTAGGGTACCAAATATGGCATGATGTCCTTGATATGTAATTGTAAGGGTTTTTGGATGCTCACCATGAATTAGGATCAATATCAGTGGGAGGTGTAATTAGAGATCTTGATGTCCTTAGATGAAAGTGTTATAATTTAAGCTGGCTAAATTGGGAATTGTGTTGGAATTCTTGATGGTCATTAAGTACTATTAATTATTGGGAATCATTAAAGGAACCTTGTTGGAGTATGACATAACAACTAATGAAATATTGGTCATGGGAACCTGTGTGTAGGTCCTTTGAGAGACCTTGTGAGGAGAACTATGTGTAATTTTGATTCATTTGGAAGTTGGTACATAGGTAGTCCTTGGGTGAAGGATGCTAAGTTGTGACCTCAAGTCCATAGGGGGAGGGTCTAGGGAGAATAACTCTCAGATTTGTGGGGGTTGTTCTTAATTAGTTTGACATTCTCTCTTTAGTAGGCTTTGAATGAGGCTGAAATAGATATTAGATGGTCATGAAAGAGCTAAGAAAACTTGATAACTTGTATTTAATGCATAATATGTTTTTGAATACTAAGATAAATAAAGGGAATTGTTTTGACTACTTGGTAGTGGTTTCATGATGAATTGAGCTCGTCTCATGTTGGTTCCAAGTGATTTCTTTTATATGATGTGAAAATTAACCTCAAACTTATATGACTATGTATAGGCTTCTAATTCAGTTGATTGTGATCTACTTATTTTACATTGGGAACCTATCTTCTAGTTATAGGGCTAAGCATAATTCAAGGAGCAATATTATGATGCTCGAGATTGATATCAATCAAGGAGAAGTACTATGATGCTTGAGATTAACGGTATTCAAGGAGCATTACTATGATGCTTGACATTGACAATAGTCAATGAGCAGTACTATGATGCTTGATATTGATAGTAGTCAAGGAGCAGTACTATAATGCTCAAGATTGGCAATAGTCAAGGAGCAGTACTATGATGCCTGAGATTTATAGTAGTCAAGGAGTAGTACTATGATTCTTGAGATTGACAATAGTCAAGGAACATACTCTGCTAGTGATGGCCATCCTTGGTTGCTTAGTCATCCATTGGACTGTAGGGAAGAGAGTTTCTAATGAAGAATAGGTAGATAATAGTTGGACCAACCTCATATATATTTTTGGTATATATCTTGATGTGGAAATTGTATACTTGGCTCTGTTAGTTGAGGGCGAATCCCTAGTGTAGTATGGGATGCACTGAATCCTCTTCCCAGTTATTCGATGGTGTAGAAGACCAAGGAAAAGGATGGGACCCACAGTGTAGTACACAATGCATTGACATTCCTTTTCTATTTGGGATGCACTAAGGTAAAGTGTGTGTTAGCCAATGTGGATGTGTTTGCAAGTCATTATTGTAATGTGATGTATACAAGAGCTCGTCACCATTGAATTTGTGATATGTGTATGATCCAATCATTACTGTACTTGTGATGTGCATATGAATTAGTCATCTCATGTATAACTCATGCATGTTAGAGCTAGTCACTATATATGTGATGTGTGTTGGAGCTAGTCACTTGGTATATGTGACATATGTTGAATCTAGTCACTATGTATATATGATGTGTATGAGTTAGTCACCTGGTGTATATATGTGATACATGATCAAGTCACTCCCTATGAGAATTGTGGGATTATGGAAAGATATGACTCCTCGTGTATTGTGTATGTTTGCACACTACTAATTATTAATGATTAGTAATGTTTGCATACTACTCCTTGGTAATGTTTGGTATGGAACCAAATTTTGATGGTGAATAGTTATCAATATATTACAATTGGATTATTTTATAAACATTCATGGTTTTCACTTGGTCTTTTTTCAAGGTTTTTGTGAAACCATCTCCCAAGATCTTCTTCTGGCTACTAGAGATTTCTTCAAAGTAGGTAGAATTCTTCGTCAAATTAATTCTACTTAAATTATCCTTGTTCCTAAGAAGGAAGATTCTAGGTCCATGTTTGACTACTACACTATCAGTCTTTGTAACACAGTTTACAATTTTTTTTCTAAAATTATGGTGAATAGGCTAAAGTCCTTGCTAGATAAATTGATCTCTAGAAATTAGAAAGCTTGTGTGGCTAGGAGACAAATACTAGATGCAGTTATTGTTTCCCATGAGTTTATCCATTATATGGACCATTCTAAGAATCCGTGTATGGTGCTAGAGTTGGATATCTCAAAATCTTATGATAGGGTTTTTGGAGCTTCTTATTCACTATTTTGGAAAATTTTGGATTTAGTGGGAAATTTCTAAGATTAATCAAGGAGTGAGTTTCTACCACTAGTTACTATGTTCTTCTTAATGGTGTTCATTCAAGATAGTTTTTTTGCGGCAAGGGCTTGAGAAAAAGCAACCCCCTATCTCCATATATCATTATAATTGTTGTTGAAGTTGTGGGATAGAATCTTCAAAAAAATCTTGATCATGGTTGTCTATAGGGGATTGATGCTACTTTTTCTATGGCTCCAGCTTCTCACCAACAATTTTTTGATGACACAATTATGTTTGGTGCTACCTCTGTTGTGGAAGTAGTAAAATGGAAGATTGTTCTTAATGATTATGTTGAAGCTTCCAACCAATTCATAAATTACAACAAGAGTACAAATTATATTTTTTTAACACTACTTAGTAGGTGAAGTAAGGAATTCTAAGAATTCTATGATGTTAGGAAGCAAGTATCCTTGATGTTTACTTGGGCCTCCCTCTTAGTACAAAGAAACCTCCTAATTCCTTTTGGAACAATAATATTGAGAGAATTTAAAGGAAACTATCCAATCAGAAAGGAAAATTGCTTATATCCAAGTGGGTAAGCTTCATATTTTGAAGTCTTCTCTTCAAAATGTTTTGGTGTAATACTTATCTCTCTTTAAGATGCCAAATTTCATTATGAGGAAGATTGAACAAATCCAGAGGAATTTTCTTTGGACGGGGATAGAAGAAAGATTAAGGATTTCTCTGGTTAGCTGGGAGAAAGTTTGTTCCCCTAAGAAGTTGAGGGGCTATGGATTAGAATATTAAAGATGTTTAACAAGGCTCTACTAACTAAAATGGGTTGGTATATGATTCAAGGAAGGAAAGATTGGACTAGTATCCTTTGTGCTAAGTATATGGGGAATGATCCCTTGGATGCTTGTTGTCCTCTCAAGACTTTCCTAGTGGATCAACTTTTTGGAATAATATTCTTATAACTAGGAATGCACTGCACCAAGGAGTTAGAAGGAAAGCTGGGAATGGGAGATCTATCGGTTTTTGGGGAGAAGCATGGGGAAGTGGTCCTGCTCTGACTTTGGTGGCCCAATTAATTCATATAATACAAGACCTTACAAGATTATAGGGAACTACTCTCTATGGTTATGTCAGCTGGTTTGAAGAGATCCCCAGATGGAGAAACTTTGAAAAAGATGTCTTAGACTTGAGATTAAGGAGAGAGAGTAATGTGTTGGTTCATTCTGAGCTATTTTTCACTCTTTACTCCCTGATTGGAGATTGTTATTTGGCTCTTCAAGGTGGTGAAGATGATTGGATTTGGGGTGATAACCCCTCAAGAGCTTTCTCTTTCAAAATAGCTTATAACAGATTGGACATGAAGCTCCTCCTAATGATCAGAACTTCAATTGGAATTTGATCTAGAATGCCAAGTTAATTCCAAAAATCAATTATTTCTAGTGGGCCATTCTACATGGTAGAATCTTCACCATTGACATCCTTACTACGAAAGGATTTCAAATTTTCAATAGATTTTCCCTCTGTCTGGCTATGAAAGAATCAATTCTTCATTTACCTATTCAATGCTCTTTTGCAAGAGATGTTTGGTCTTTGTCCATTCGAAATATTCTGACTGATTGGGTGTTTTTTGAGTGATTTGAAAGACTTGGCGATCTAATGGGGTTCTAACCCTTTCTTGCATCCTATCATTAAGGAATTATGGTTGCAAGTTCCCCCCTTTGTTTCTTGGCACTTGTGGAAAGATAGGAATAATAAAATATTCAAAGAGAAGCAAAGTAGCAATAGAGAGGTCTTTCATTGCATAAAACAACAAATCATGGAAAACTTGAACTCAAAAGTTTTTGGTTTCTCAAAATTTATGCCTAATTATAAAGACCTAAGAGTGAAACAACTATGGGGGCTAAATTATGATTTGACTAAGATTAATTGGGCTAACATCTTGAGTAGGAAAATGACTATATTGAAAGCTCTGCCAATTGACTAGATAAAATTAAACTTCAATGGTTGTTTTAAAGGCAACTCAAGGATTGCTACTACTAGGGGTTTGATTAGAGATCATAAAGGGAGATGCATTGAAGCCTATGCTAAGTGCTTGGGATTGGCTACCAGTGTGGAAGCGGAGGCTATTGTTGCTTGGAGATGTATAAAGAAATTAAAAGAACTTGGTTTTACTAAGGAAATAATTAAGGGGGGCTCCAAATTGATAATTGAGTTTCTTAAAGGTCAAGTTGATCCCCCTTGGAAGATCAAGAACTTGATCCAAGACTCAAAATGTGTGATTAATTTTTTGGATAGGTATTCATTGCTTCATATCTTCAAAGAGGGGAATAGAGCTACTAACTCAGTCTCAAACATGGGACTCTCTAATCCCCAATTGCTTTTCTACAAATTTGAAAATATTCTGCTAAAGATAAAAGAATGGGTTTCTAAGGATCATTTGAGAGGGGTATGCTCTAATAGTGAAAATGGAGCCTCAAATAATATAGGATAAGGGGATGAACACTTGTCAGAGATGGTAGTTAATTTTTAGCTTTTCTTGCCCCTTTTTGAATTTAAATCATCCAACTTAGGTGGTGAAGTGTAAAAGAAGAGAGAGAATGGTGGTGAACAAAGTGTTTATGATGATGTCAGCTAGCTTATGTCATTTAACCATGTGCTTTTATATGGTTTGGAGGATAATTAAGATTTGAAAATATTATAAGGATTACAAAAAGGGAAAGATCCCCCTTGATCAAAATGCTCCTAATGATCCCATGATTTTGGAAAAGACAAGAAATAATGAAAAGGTCATTTTTAATAGGACCAACCTTTATAAAATTATTTCCCTTAAGGGTAATCATTTAATTCAAATTTAGTAAATAAAGGGAGGCCTCTTTGGTATGACCTCTAATTTATTATCTCCTTTCACAAAGGCCTTGAGAATTAATTTAATAAAGATTTTGAGATTGCAAAGTACTTTTTTAATTGTTTCTCACATGTTTTCAATGTCTCTTTGTCTCAACCATCACTTCAAAAGGCCCTCAAGCTGCAAATGGACATTAATATCCCTAATTATTAACAAGATAACCACCTTTAGTCACATGAATTTTGGGTTCTATCCCAAGATCATGGATATCCAAGTGAAGATTTATCTAGCTTCAATCCACGAAAAGACCTTAATAAAAGGTTATGATAGATCTTTTCAGAATGGTAGAGGTTTTGGAAAAAGGTTTTTTAGCAGATGTGTGGGCCTCTAAACTCCCTATGAGGCAGTGAGGGTTACCTTATCCTGAGGAGTGTTGTCCTATTTCTCACTATAGAAGTTGTTGTTGAAGGTAAAAAGTTAATTTTTATAGTCATAGTAAAATCATGGGAGGTTTGAGGAAGTGGTGTGAGCCACTTTCCTATCTACCATTACAAGAAAATTTCAAGCTTTGGAGACTCTTTAAAAATGTTGGCATGACCCCCTTCTTCATTGCTATGAGGGGTTACAACGATGATATTACTATGAAATTCTATAATTCATGGCATGAAGACAATGTTAAAATTGGTAGTATAACATTTGTGGTGACTCCTAAGTTGATAGCAGAGGTGAATGGATTGGATTTTTGTGGTCTAAAGGTGGAAAATATTAGTAATGGAAACTATCAAAGATTCATTAATAGTTTTCTCAAAGGAGAGGAGAAACTCCAACACTACCAAAATGAATATGACAAAGGCTCTTGACTCCATATGGGGTGGTTAGTGTGCATATCATGAAATGCTTCACACTTGAAGGTAGGTATAGTACTATCCATGGGTACCACTTTCCTTTCCTCAACCATATTAGGAGGAATGAAAAGATAAATATTTTTTTTTTTATGCTTTCTTCTCTAAAGTAATGTAAGGCCAAAGGGGCTTTGTCGCCTCTTCACCAAGGCCTTATTAAAAGATTATATAATTATGTTTCTACTATTACGCCTCTTCCTAGCCTGTTAATGTAAATCAACCTCCAAGATAATGAAGCTTAGAAAAACCAACCTGACCCTCACGCTAATCCTAATCCTAGCAAAATTAAGGGTGAGGGTACTTCCTCGACTAAGTTTCCCAATAAGAAAATCCATGGTGAACCCTCTGTGACTAAACAATCCTCCATTAAAGGCTTGTCACTACCATGAAAGGCGAGAAAAAATTTGGTAGCCCTTCTGGAAACTTGTCGGGTGTTAAACAAAAAAGACAAAAATCCCTGAACCAAGAACAGAAAAAAATTTCACAATTGAAATTCAAGATGAGGATGAACAAGGCAATGTGGATGGTTCTAGTAGTGGGAAAGGTGGAAGAAGGTCTACTACATTGGCAAGTTAATCTACCAAAGGTAACATGCTTTTCCTTGAAGAGCCGAGAGATGAGATTTTAGATGAAGAGGGGCCCTTAGACCTTAGTAAGAAGGAAATTACAGTGGTTCTTGGAAAGGAGCTTGAGGAGGAATCTATTAGTAGCAAAGAAGAGGATGATGAGGAGGACGTTGATCAAGAGTTTGTGTAAGACTTGGAGGATATCGAGGATGAATGAGAACAACAAACAACAAAATAAATAGAAGAGGTGGATATGCATGGCATGGGAGATGTGGATATGCAAACAACAAAGGACCTTGAAAATAAAATGGATCAAGAAAATAAGTCCTTTGAGTATTATAAGACCTAGTTCTATGAGTTACAAAAAAATTTAACAGGTTGACCTCAATCACAGTGGGAATCATGAGAAGGGCGATAGTTGGAATAGTAAATGGTAGGGCTAAAGTCAGGAAAGGACAGAGGAGGAAGAACCCCCCTCAGGAAGAAGAGATGTAGCTAGAGGACAAAGCAGTTGAAGAATTGGATGCTTGGAGTGAGGAGTTGGAGTAGTTGAATAAGGAATGGGACTTGATTGTAGTCCTAGAAACTAGTATAGGCTTGCTTTCTTTAGTTTATGGCCTACGAGCTTGGTCTCTGTTAGGTCTGTGTGCCCTTTGATTTATTTCTATTTACTATTTTTGGCTATTTTATATGTACTTTGTAATGCTCTCCTCATGTTGTGTGTTTCTTGGCTGGATGACCTTTTGCTATTTCGTTTGGTGTCTATCCATTGTTCTAGTGTTATTGTTTTGTTGGTGTTGAATTGCTGGCCGTGAGGCCTGTTCTTTATTCTCTATTTGGGTTCAGGGGCCCTTTCCCCTGCTTTTTTAATAAAAAACATAGCTATATCATGTAGTGACATAAGCTTGCTAAAGTGGAAAAATATAGTCAAAACATACATATATTTACAATTTCTACTTTGCAAATTGCACATATTTTAGAGTTCATTTCGTTAGCATATTTTAGGACTCATTTTATTATAATTCCTAAGGACTTCCCTTAGTAGTTGTAAAATTTCACTTTGACTTTGTTTTAAACAATTTCCTATTATTTATCAACTTATTCATACTTCAATACTTATCCATCTTGTTGGACACTTTTGTGGCCCATTCAATTTTTTTTTGTCTTGGTTGATGTTATCATACTTGTGAAAATATCTAGATGCTACCATGGTCACACAAGTGCCCTTTGGAATTAAAAATGTCTTACATTTTTTAAAGTCTTTTTATGTTTATACCCAAAAATCTAAATTATTGCCTCAATCTTCCACTTTTTTATTTAATGAATCCCTTTTTGTCTACAAAGTAACCCTCTAGGGAAATATTTCCCTCTCCTAATCATTCCTAATCATTCCTTCTATTTTCTTGATCATTCTCTTTAAATTCATATTCTCTCAACTCTCTCATTCTTATTATACAACACATTTTCAAAAGCATCTATTGTACATTTGTTTTGAAGCTCTCTCATGCAAGAAAACCATTAATTCTTTACCATTTTTAAATAATGAAACTTTATTGTGGATTTGAATAATATTTGTGAATATATTATATGGTTGCAAAATTTTATGTAGGTTTTCAAGGTGGATTTCCTCCATCATTTGTTGTATTCAAAATTATTGTAGACAAAATATTTTATTTATTTATTCCTACATAATACTTTTATCATTGTGAGACTTTCATTAAGATTGTCTCACATTTTAGTGCTTCCATTTACATAATTTTTAATATAAATTAAATGAAGTAAATATTATTCCTCTCCTATTCTTAAAAGAAGCAATAGTTTTGTTGCCCCTCTTCTTGAGTTCCATCAATTTATTTTCCATTCCTTCTTTCTTAGAGAATTTTTTTACCTCGAGTCAAAATCTTGATTTGAGGAGATTATTTTTTTGGGTGCCTTATTATTCTTCCTATTTTGGAAAATTTGTTGTAGGTAGTTTCTCTTCTTCTCTTCCTTGATTGAGGTGCCCTCCATTTTCTCTTCCTTTTATTTCAAATAGTTACCCTCCATTTGAGTCCATCATGCTTTAGGGAAGCTCCATTTTGATTTAATCTCTCTTTGAGTGCCTCCTAAATAAGGAATTTTTTATATTCTTCTCATACTTATTTTTTTAAAATATTGTTATTATTCTCTTTAATCTATTTTGAGTATTATTATCAACTTCACATATTGACACCAAGATTGGATTTACAAGTATTTCTATTACTTATAGTAATTAATAGATCTCTTAAATTTATTGTTAGCTCACATATATTGTTATTTCTCCTTAGTGGCAATAACTAGTGATTTGATATCAAGGTTGTTTCCTTCTACACATTAGTACATGGATAAAAATACTTAGATTTATTTCATTGCCATTTAATTATTTCACATTATTATTTTATTTCAAGCTTATTCAAATCTAGGCTAAGAACACAAATAATCAAAATCTTGATTGTTCATGGAGGTTGAAAGATCAAAATAAGGGATTATCCATCTTGACAAACCCCTATGTAGTTTTAACCATTTTTTCATCCTAGACATAGGTTAAATTATGTTGGGATTTTCTCTATCATTTTGACATTTATTTAATGAATTTATATTCCTAACATCCTCTTATCATTCAAGAATTTTTATTTATTTAATTCAATTACTATGTATTTTAGTTTCTAGCTTCTCATTGCTTATTCATATTTTGTAGGTCACTACCAGTTGTACTAGCATTTTTTAATTTATTCACATATAAAGGATTGGGCCATGGCCACATTGACATCCTTGTTGGTGCACTAGCACACTAACATTAAAAAGTATTGTACACTAAAATAAACTTCCATCTAATTATTGAACCATTTTTTTGTTCTTTATCTTTGTTTTTTTCTTAAATAATTTTTTATTTTATAAATATTGTTATTAATATTTAATAGTTAATTTAAATATTGTAATATATTTAAAATTCTAACTCATAAGTATATTTAAATATATTATCAGATTTATTCAAAAAAAAATTTATAAGTAGGAAAAATAATTTATTTAAATTGATAAATTATAATAAAAACTAAAAAATAATATAATTACAAAGTATAACATTAATTATATAACATTAACTTAATATTACTTAAATTATTATTTTTAAATAAAATTTGTAAATATTACATTTATGAACTATACATTTTTTTAATAAAGAATTTTTTTCTTACAATATTTTTTTTAGAGAAATAAAATATAAAAAAATAAATACAAGATTATTGTTTTAATATAGTAAGAGGTCTAATTACACTAAGCATGGGATGAAAAATAAGAGCTAGTATGCTAATTTTTTTATAAAAGAACCTACATACAAAAATAATAAAATATATGAAGATATAAAAAGTTTCACAACTTTATAATTTTTTTTTAATGAGATAACTATATTCTTTAGTTAAAATACAAAAAAAACACTATATAATACTTTGAAAATAATTATATTGTTACATAATTTATTTGAAATTCTTAATTAAACTAACATACATGTCTTTAACAAGGTTTGACATATTTTTTTAAAAGATAGATATATTAATGTATTAATAAGTAATAAATTTTAAGTTTGACTAACATCATATAATTTTTTTATAAAAAATCAGAAATATAACATTATATATATATATATAATTTAAATTTTTTAATAAAATCAATCATATAAAAAAATTCAATTAAATATGATTTATAATTATATTTTAACAACAATTTTTTTAGTATTTATAGCTTTAAACTTACCATCATGTTCCATTTAATATAATTGAATATTAAAAAATAAATAAAAATTTAACAATCTTATTTTATCTTATAATATAATTAAAACTTTTTAAAATGTAAATTTTCAATTCAAAATATTTATTTTTAAAAATCTTTAACACACAATTATATATAAAAAAAATAAAAATTAAAACATAATTACAAACTGTTATAAATCATTATATGCAACCTATTTGAAAAGAAGGTGACTGGTAATAACAGTTAGTACTATTAGCGATTCCCTTTTTTATTATAGATAAACACAATCTTAAAGTAAACTTAACAATACTACAAAGTGAAAAACAAAACATAAAATAAAACACAGATACGAGCTGTTTTATGAAGAAAAGTGGCGAGATCTTGCTTATGTGATGCATAATAATATAAATATGATAGAAGATTTCGACCAGTTAATATTAGAAATTGTATTTAAAATAAATCGATACGCTTTCTGTTTGTTTGATTCTGTTTGTTCGATAAAGTGTTTACGGCCTAATAGATCATCTATTTTAGCAGAATAAAATATCTGTTTTAGCAGAATTTTGTATACAGTATTGATTAAATATTGGAATCTGTGTAACTGGAATTGGAGGTCAAGTATTTTGGCCCGTTAAATATGAGTTTTAATCAAAAGGGAAAAAAAATTGCTGTTAAAACACGTTGGAGAAGAGGAAAGAATTTGCGGTTAAAACACACTATTATTTATTTGAGCAGTGGAATAATGGTTATATCATTTAATTATTTACAAAATAACAGAATATTATTATGTCTTTTCTTTTATTATCTTATCATGATGATTAATGGGAAACATGAAATAATGGATATATCATACAGCTACTCCAAAATAATAGAATGTTGTTCTCTCTCCTCTCTTATTATTTTGTCTTCATGATGAATTTTGGACTGGAATAATAGATACATCAAAATAACAGAATATTGTTATCTCTCTTTTCTTATAAAGTCATTTTGACGACAAATCTTTACAATAATAGATATATCATACGACTATTCACAAAATATCAATATATCATTACCTCTCCTCTCTTATTATCTCATATCCTAAAATATAATCTGAAATATTGATAAAAACTAATGCTAAGAATATCGTTTCCCATACAGATCTTGAAGGGACAAAAGTTTTCTTATTTGTTAGAACTGCTGTTACGAAGTTTCAGCGATGTACTATTAGACCATAAAAGCGGTATTTTGCTCAGTTGTTTTCAGCGGCCTACAGTGAAACTAGGAAAGCGGTATTTCACTCAATAATTTAGATACCGCACTGTAGCCGACTTTTCCTGTTGATATGTAAACAATGTTTTACCCGTTAAGTAGAGCCGTAAATCGTAGTAGCGTGTTTTTAGCGGAATACTCGCGAGATGGGCTGTCAAAGCGGAGGCCAGCACACCACTGAAACAGTAAACAGAAAAAGTAGAACCCAATAGTCTTCTAATCTGTTTGTTAACATTAAGTTCTAATGATGGGCTAAGTTCACATGTATCGACATAATAATCTACCTGTACTCAATGTAAAATATCTCACTTCATTAACAACCATTAACACCAGATTATGCTTTTGTCTAGCGGTCTGATAAACTCACTAATCTATGCTTTCAAACCAGAAGCTAAGATACATCTAAGAACTAGCGTGTTACTGAATTCAAGCGACTGACAAAAGCTCGTATTCTAAATTTATCACGCATGTTAATTAATTGGTGTCTAGATACTGTGAATTTACTCAAAGATGATCAGTAAGCATTGAGGAAAAAAAGAAGGGTTAGACGGTGGTACTCGTGACTGGCAAACTCATGAAGCTTTCCTCGGCTGGAGAAGATGACAAGAGCGACTTCTGCATCGCAAAGAACCGCCAGTTCTGTAGCTTTCTTCAGCAAACCGTGTCTGCGCTTACAGAAGGTCACCTGACGGTTTGTGACGTTTTCAATCCTCTTTACCTCAATCTTTCCACGGCCCATGATTCTGTAACTTGACTGTCCCACAGAATTCAAAAAAGTTGCTGCAAAAGAAGATATTCTGTAAGTGAACTGACCCACAGAACTGATCACAATTAAAGAACTCACTGCAAAGGAAAAAAACAACCTAAGTGCCTAAAAAATCCATGACAGAAACAAGAAAAACTGTTCAGGTGATCTGCTAAATGGGGTTAAAGTCGGGACTTTTGTCCATTTATGCACCTGTAAACCCAACAATCTAAGCTAACGTGAGCACCGCTGGTTCAATGAGGAAACATGCTGGGCAGAGATATTTTTTGGACGGGATTAACAACAGATCTTTTTTTGGGTGTTTATAGTTGGTGGTTAGTTTGGGCAGGTCTATTCAATATAAACCTTGGACAAAATCATAATCCCTCCTAATCGGTGATAATGATTTACCAGCAAAGTGTGCAGCCATGAATGAGTAAACGCAGGGGTAGGAAGAAATGAAAATGGGCAAGAGAAAATGACAGTGCATAGAGGAGAGGGGTGAGTACTGTAAAGGTCACTGCTGTAAAGAGAATTAATACGACGTGGGAGATGAAATTACTTTGAATGAATAGAGTACTTGTGAGTCGACTTCCATACTACTGCACAAGAACCAAAATGACACCGCCTGTAAACCCATGTGAATGGGGACCCCACTTTACATTTGTAGAAAAATTTGAAACCTGCACCCTTTATATTTATGGCATATCATCATTTATACCAAATGCCAATTCTCTTGCTTTCCTTAAGTTTACTTTTTATCATTTATCTCTGTAAACCATCTCCTTCCACCAACCATCTATGTAACATAATGACATTTAAAGCCGAATTTCCTAGGTTGGATTCATACGAAGAAACTTCTAGTATATGGGATAGATGAAAAGAAAAAAATCTTTGTAACTTGAAATTTAGTCTAGAATGTATATGTAATATATCAATTTCTATATAAGTCAAGGAAAGAGCATCTTTTTAGATGTTATCTAAAATTTGAGATTACAAAAGTTGAAATAAATTGGTGCTAATTATTTGGAGGAGTACACACTCATCAAAGTGTGAGTACCATTATTATTAATGGTAGTTTTTCATGATTCGATTTTATATCTTTTTGGACTATTTGATAACACAATATATATATATATATATATCATCAAATATATATGATCAATTTAAAGTATTAAATGTTAAATAAGTTGAAAAATAACATATTAAATAAGTTACGAGGAAACTAAAATCTTAAGTTTATAAGATTTGAAGAACTAAATAAAATGTGCATATTTGAATATTTAATTAATTTAATATATCTTATTTAAAAAGTATTAATTACTTTATTTTATTTATTATTAAAGATAAAAGAATTTTTGAAAGGAGTCAATTATTTTATAATTAAAATAAATAATAATTTAACTAAAAATTAGATAAGAAAACCAACAATAGACAACCAAAAAAATTAAGGGAAGATGATAGAGAGTTGAGAGAAATAAGAACATCCACTTGTTTGTAAGAAACTACAATTCATCAAAATCACAAAATCCTCCTATTCATCAATCACAACCATTGTATTCTTATTTTGCTATGGGTTCTCCCATTCAAATTGACATGTATAAGACTACTCTTTTTTTATACCTACCTAATGTATATTAATACTAGTAGTGTAATTTTTTCATACCCTATCTTTTATTAATGTGAATAATTAATCTATTCACTATACTTAAGTGTACTTAGATTGATGAGGTTAGACAACTTCTTGTCTAATTGAATGTGCAATCTTTAAGCCTTTAAAGGTTACCAAGTTATTTGGTAAACCTTATGCACACACCTTTTGAGGTTGGAAGACTTTCCATCTCACCTCAAATGTCACTCAACACTTGGCACACAAGGTTGATGACTTGGTCATAGAGGTTGTTGGTTTTCACACTCCAAGTGTTCCTAAGGTTGACACCTATAAGACACTTGTCTACTCTTTGGTGCCACATCTTGGGGCACTTGTCAATTCACCTCATAGGTGGATTGCCTCTTCCTTGTCTATATATGCAAGGCTTTGTACTCATTATCATTTGGGTCATCTAAATACAATATTGCATTGTGTTCATTGTGCTTTTCATTTCATCTCCTAGATTATCATATTTCTCATTTTTTTGAGGATTTAATATCATCCAATTTGAAACTTGGTGGATAGTGTAATCAAGGAACATACCATCACTATCACCAATTTACTTAACCAATCAAACTACAACCCTTTGTTATACCCTTACGAATTGTAGTCAACAAATTAAACTACAACACTTTGATATACCCCATTTTTTCATTATTTATATTTACAAGATTTTGAATATATAAAATAAAATATAATTTTACAAATAATTATTTATTTCAATTAAATTTCATATTAAATTCAACCTAAAATGATAAAATATGAGATTCATTATAATATTTATTTTTTATTAAAAATATTTTAAAATGAAACTATAAAGTTTGATTTATATAAAATAAACAAATAAACAAATAATGTATCTAAACACATATGTTTAAACTAAAAAATAATGCATGTCGATACAGTATTATATTTGGTTTAAATTACAACTTAAAAATTATTTTTTAATTCTATGGTTAATTAATACAACATTATGTATTTTTCTAATGGTTATAATAAAATTTAAATGTATTAATTATTATTTGTAAAACAAAAAAAATATAAATATAAAAGTTATGAAGTAATTATTATGTAACTTGATTTTTCATTTTATTTAAAATTAACTTTATTATTTTAAAAAATATTAAACAAGATTTAATAATAATTTATTTTATTTATTAAAATAAATATTTTATATTCTATTATTTTATGTTTACAATAGTAATAATCATAAGACAATGCCCCGTTGCCTTATATTTTAGGCCTAGTTTAATTAGAGTCTCCTTTGTATGGTGTATTTAGATTCTAAAATGATATATTCTAACATCAAATTTACCTAATTTAATATCATCTCAACTTTTCCCCCTTCATCGTTCATTTCTAGAAAATGTTTCTAATCTTCATAACTTTCATTCACCACCATATATTAGATCAACAGGTACAAAGTTGACTCAAGTCATTTCTATAATCATGAATCTAAACTATGATATTTTAAATTTTAAATTAAATTTGGACTTTGTTGATTTCTACCTACTAGCCATTGTGAGCTAACTTGGCATATATTTATGTGGATTTGTGTGTTATCTTGTATTTTATGCCATGCCCTAATAAATTTAAACATAATAGATGAATCATCAAGGATAATTTACATGATAACATCATATAGTATCCTAATTTAATCATCTACATACATCATCATCTTAGACATACTACATGCTTGTTTACTATCTTTGACCCTAGTTCACCATCTCTAACTCAGTTTATCTAGGGGCTTAACTAAAGGAGAACAAAACCTTTCTTAGGAAGTTTCCAAATGGGTTTTCTTGGCATCACACCACTTTAGATATAGGTACAATGAGATGTGACACATCTATTATAGTTGCCAATTATTTTTCAATTCACTTCTATAGGTCCAAGTTTTTTCTCATATCAATTTTGTATGTTCAGAGATCAATTTCATAGGTACAAAACTAAACTATAGTAAAGGACATATAATTTATATATTCTTCTTGATAAGACCCTTTTATTTAAAACATTGTTGCATTAATTCATATAAGATTTATTAATATATGTTTCCATCTAGAATTCAACTAAGTATTGAAATAAATAAATTTAAATTATATAAATTAAATATGATTTTATTTTAAAGCTAAACTAACGATGACCTTGTAGATTAGCTAGTCAAGCATCTAGGTCATATTATTCTTTAAAGGAAACATATATGCAAACCAAAACATATTCAAATATATAAATATTCTAGTAGATATACCACTTCTATTAGATTAAATAGGAAAATAAATAGAGAGGTAAGATATTTTTTTATGCCTATTTTATTTTACATAATGTATAAAATAAGCATTTACACAAATAGTCCATAAAGTAGGACTACACATATTTTGATAAATGTAAAATATGCATTGTGTCCTAACTCTCTAGATAAATGGTGATGTTAGTGTTGATTGAGGATTTTGACAACCCTTGCTAATAGGTAGGTAAAGTCATAAGATCACTTTACCTTTATTAAAAAGTAGTTGATCTCAAAAAAAAAATTGAAACACTCCAAGGTCTATGTTACTAGGTCATGGAAATAAAATGCAAAAATTAGTCAATATTTATAGTTGTTCCCATTTAATATCATTCTTTGGTGAGATCTTGATTGATTATAATAGTAAAATAAAAATCCTATAATTAGCAATATGAAAATAATGATCTAACTTGTATACAAAAATATTTACTATAATAAAAATCTCGAGCCATAAAAATCAAGCATTAGCATTCAAATATGGAAATGAAATCACTTTATCCTAATTTGGACATTAGTATTTAGTTACTCAATGCAAGAACCTAGTCAATAGTTTAGATTAAATTTATTTATATTTATTTTTTCTTTATTTTAAAAAAGATAAAAAGGTTAGGGTGAGGGGAAAAAACATAAATCTATTTTAAAACACCACCAATTAATAAATTCATTGAGAAGTGATATAAACTAACTTGATCACTATTACATATAATCATTAACACAAAGAAGTGCAATCATCTATATAGATTACCTTGAAAATGAAAATATATATGTAAAATTACTATATTACACATGTGAATTATACACGATCACCTCTCAAAATCAAACATTGATAAAAATTTGTTAAAAAACCTAGGTCTAAATCATAAACTTAAAGTGGGCCATAATCATTCAATATTGTAGCAAAAATTAGTTGAAAATAAAAAAAATTATAATAGAATAATAGAATATGCAATCACATTATGCCAAGGGAACATCCATTACAATGATTTTCCTTTAATCTAAATGGAACTAGCATATCTAATTGATGTTATTAAGAAAATATTAGATAAAAATCCAAAGGATTGGCACACAATTAAAATTTTCCTTATAAGTAGATAGGATTAGAATCCATATTGCCTTAGATACCTACCCTTATCGTCTAGTGTATGGTCTAGATCAATTCTTTTTCATAAACCATAATATTTTTACTTTGCAATTTATGATGGACTACATGGATGTAGATGATAAGATAGAGGCTAGATTTCTAAACTTGATACTGTAACTAAAGGTAAAATTATATGTAGCCCTAGAAAAAATTATCAAACGCCGAGGTGTAGTTAAGAAATGGTTTGATAAAAGAGCTAATGTCAAGGAATTTTGGATTGTTGACTTAGTATTAATGTAGGATAAAGCACATTATAAGATTTAGATATTACTTAAAAAAATTAATAGAGTATGGTTATGTCCCTTCTATATTTTTTAGAATCTTGGAGAAAACATGTTTTGGTTATACTCCTTGAGTGGAAATATTGTCCCATTGCCTATTAATAGGAAATTCCTTAAGCATTAATTTTGAGCTTTTAGGAGGTAACCATCCCTTCCTCCACCTTTTGTTAATATATATTTTTTCTTTCTATTGTTTTTATTTAGTGTTTCTCTTCTTTTTCTGTATATATGGTTGATTTTTCTTTCACTTGATTTAGTTTCTCTTGTCCCATCCTTGAGTTTTGGGTCCTTCATTTTCTTGTAGGAAACTATTATGTTAGAAAGAAAGTGATTGCATGCATCAAGCATGGTTTCCTTAGCTATTGACTTGTTCCCTCCTCATTTTAATGGTTGCTTGGTTGGTAACTCTAGATTTTGGGTTTATGTTAGTTATCATCATAGTGGGTGTTTGTCTATTGTTTGAGGTTAGAATGGTTGTTTCTATGTTGAAAATAATCAAAACCTTATATTTTTACATCTTAATATTTATTTTGTTGCCCAAGTTTGTGGTTAAAACTAGATATTGGGTAAGAAATATAAAGGTCTTCATCTTAGGTCATCACTATGAGCCAATATAACAACAAGATTTATTTCTTGTGAGTTGAGATAAAATAAAAGAAGATATAAGAATACAAGTATATCTAAAGATCTCAACTATAGCTAGGTGGTTCAGGTAACCTTTGTTAGGGCTATGGATGCCCAACTAGTCGTAAATCTATGCCTTGTATGAAATCATGGGGATAATCTCATTAGGGCTGAGACACCTTGTTCATAGCTCAATGATCAAGTTTATATGCATAAAATATCTTAAAAGGAATTTTCTTATCATTTTTTGGATGAGACCAATTCATGTAGCTTAGTTCCTAGTATATAATGATGGTTTTATAATACTCTAAGAGATATAATGAATGCATTTGTGTATAATTGGTTTTCTAGAATTATATTCCATGCTTTAAAGTTTGTATTTTCTTCACTATTAATGTGCAATCCTTAGGCACAAGGGTGCTTAGCAAACCATTATGTTTAATTCAAAAGTATTAAAATTAGTTTTTCATTATAATGGTGTTATATGTTGACAATATGCTTGTTGCAAGAAAAAGAATGACAGAGATCAGTATGTTAAAGGCTTAGTTGGCTAGGATAAATGATATGAAGTCGATCTAGGAGCAACAAAACAAATTTTGGGTATGGAGATGCACAAAGATAGGAAACATGGTAATATTTGGTTATCACAATAGAAATATGTAGAGAATATCATCATTATGAAGAATGTTAAATTGGTAAATATTCCTTTGGATTCTCATTTTAATCTTTATTTAAGCCTATTTCCTAGCAATAAAGAATATAAAATGATTATATGTCTCATGTACCATATGCTAGTGTAGTAGGAAGTCTATTGTATGTTATGGTATACATACAAGACCATATATTTCACATGTAGTTGGTGTCATTAGTAGATACATAAAAAATATAGGTAGAGATCATTATGATTAGTGAAATGGATCTCACTAACAAGAGGAACAAGTGATTATTGTATCACCTATAATGGTTGCATCGACTCAATTTGTGGATATGTTTATTTAGATTTTGTAGGTTCAATTTGGATAAAATAAGATATACTTTAGGATATGCCTTTAGTCTTGTAGGACTTAATTTTTGGAGCTCAAAGATTCAAGGAAAAATTAATTTATCCACTATCAAGGCAAATTATATGGCTATCTCACATGTATTCCAAGAGGAAATTTGGTTAAAGGGTCTACTGGGTGAGTTTGGAAAAGTGTAGGAAAAGGTGAATGTATTCTATGACAAGTAGAGTTCTATCCCTTGGATTAAAATATATCTTATCATAGTAGGACTAAGCATATTGTAGTTAAATACAATTTTGTAAGACAAACAATTGATTGAGGTGGAGTAGCTCTTGAGAAACTTAATACACAAGAAAATTGTGTAGACATGTTTATAAAAATAGTATTATTAGATAAATTGAGGTGGTTATTGGCTTCTCTTGCCTTGTATAAAAGGTGGTGAATGGGAATGAACAAGGTATCAGATAAAATATTATCAAGGTAGAGATTGTTTAAATTGTGACAACAATATATAGAAGTGTTAAAATTTAGACATACATTATAGGTGTGGGTTTGGAGACCAACCTACCTTGGAAAGGAGAGTAGCTCATTTGGGTGGTTCATCAAAAATCCATAGATCTAATGGTGATAATTATGTTGAGGATATTATATATATTTGTAGCCCTTGAATAGAGAAAATATATAGAGAGGTAAGATAATAGTTTCTTATTCCTATTATACTTTACATAATGTACAAAATTATTGTTTATATAAGTAGGCCATCAAGTAGGCCTCAGAAATAGGTTGACAAGTGTCAAGTGTGTATAGTGTGCTAAATACCTAAAAGGGAAATGGTGTTATATGTCAAACCCATATAGTGTTGGTTATAATGTAGTAACATGTGGCATGCATTTCATCATGTATCAAATATGTATAAATTTAATTGTATGATCATGTTCTATAACATAAAGGCTATTAGGTGGATCATGTGTATGAAAATGTTACATGTGGATGTTTATTCTCCATGTTTCACACCACATGGTTTGACTAAAAAATAACATGTTTGGTCATGTGTAAGTATAGAATATGCATGAGTAATACTACATGGTTATGCATGATAGCTAAATAAGGATACACAAGGACAATGTTACATATAGATGTGTGAGTACTATGTTGTGTACATTGACTAAAGCTAACTAAATGAATGAAGAATTTGAAGAGGATGCATGAGGATGTGGTTAGATCATTCACCTCCCCTTGAGGGTAAATGGTCCCCATTTTATCAATAATAAGATAAAGAAATTGTGCATGTAGTTGTTGAAGATTGTACCACTTAGCCTAATGTACATATTGCTCAATATTTAATACTGAAAAGAGTTGATGGGAACTATGGAAAATATTCATGACATAGTGGTGTTGATGAAATCATCCCTCATTGTTGGTTTTGATTGTGTAGACATAATTTTTAAAGATGTCAGATAGTGGAAAGTTTCAATAGAGAGGGAAATATGTCATAACTTGGAGCTCCATGTTGAATATTGAGTGTAGACCCAAGTATTCCCGAAGGTTGATAATGAAGAAATTCTTACTAGTTGCATGAAGAATGGTGTATGGAACATAACAAAAAGTATTAGACCTCCAATATGATCCCTCAAAGAATTTATTTTAAATATGTAAGTATATTTTGACAACCAACTAAAATGTATGAGGTTTCTAGTGAGGGTCATGACACTCTTTGCATTTTTTGTTGGCATGTAAGTATCTAATAAACCTATTATTGCATATTATAGCTTTTGTAGAGTCCCTAATAAGGGTAAGTGAAAAAAGATGGGGGGCCAAAAGGGGGCTTAAGTGACCACTTTTTTTTTATAAAATCAAGAAATATTGACTTTGGACGTGAAATTGAGGATAGTTACACTCAAAATTTTGAGATGGAAAAAAAACAAGGATCAAAGTGCTCCAAGTTTACTTTCTAAACTAGTAATTTATTTTGAAAATGGTTGAGATTAAGGGGTTCAAAAGAGGGATGTACATAAATTGGTGTTGTTTTTGTTAGAAAAATATAACATAGCAACTCTCTTATGTCCCTAGGATGGTGAACCTTTTTTTAATATTTTTAAAATCGCTTTGGTGAGAAATTAGCTAACAATATGTAGTTGATGCATGATTTTTCTGGTAATTTTTTAATGAATATTTTATTTTTTACTAATTTTCTAAGTGGACACTTCCTGAAAAATAGAATTTTGGTCATGATACCCCTACAAATTTTGGAAACTAATTGAATTTAAAAAATAAAAAATAAAAAAATTGTAGAATGGATTCTAGTTTCTAAAAATATAATTTATTTGAAATTTCGATGAACGGTTAATTTATAACAAAAAAACACCAAACACTACTTTTTTCCAAAAAAGAGACACACAAACAAAAGAAATTATAGATGAAAGGCTTAACATTGTCAAAAAGTGAAAAAAATTACACCGTTGGATAGCTAAGAGAGAACCTGACATTACCCAGGTGTTCTATTTGTTTGACATTGAACCACGTGCAATCCTAACCTTGAGCATGAACTTAATTATGTGAAATATTGTAGAATTTGCAAAAAAATGTCTTTGGTCATTGGGATTCCCCTCCAAGCCTTTGGGTTGGTATTCCAAGGCAAATGCCAAGCCTAAGGCTTGGGGATTCCCAAACCAGGATATAAATCTTAGTTTTGACATGGTTTTTTGCATTTGTGAGGGACATGTCTAGCAAGAGATAATGTGAGCGCGGTATAACACGCTTGCATTATGTCTTACTTTATGTTAAATGCTACTCTATTGAATGTATGTTTATATATTTGTATGTTTGTATGTATGTGTATTCTTGTATGTCATGTATGTATGTATGTACATGTATGCTTGTATGTCATGTATGTATGTATGTATGCCTGTATGTATGTATGTATCAATACATGTATATTGTATGTATGCCTATATGTATGTAAGATTGTATATAAACATATATATGTATGCTTGTATGTATGTAGGATTGTATGTACATATGTATTATGCTTGTATGTATGTAAGTATGTATGTATTTATGTATATCTTTAGAGGGAGGGAGAATTTTAAGAGAGAGAGAGAGAGAGAGAGATAGTTGTCTAGGTAGGGTGGGAGAGAGAGAGGGAGAGAGAGATATTCTAGAGAGAGGGAGAGAGGGAGAGGGGGTGGAAGTGTCAATCAGACAAAATGTCGGCATCAAATCCCTAGAAGTTTCTAAAGTTCTAAATGTTTGAAGTGCTCAAGTAACCGAGACTTTTTTTTCGTCTTGCCAACGGGAGTCATCGGCATGACATTTTGATCGCTGTGAAAGTTCTAACTCTTTTCGCCTAGGGAGATCTCTTGCTGACAGGTTGGTTTCTAATGGTTATCAGAGAGACTTGTGGGAACAAAAGTCTTCGGGGAGAGGCATGAACACTTGAAATGACTCATTCTAACAAGATATGTCTCGCCGATGGTTATACACTCGAAGTCATCAGGGTGACATGAAGGATCGATAAGAGTCTAAGCGATGGTTGTGGTCTCACCAAAAGGTTTGCACTCGGTATGATCTCCTGTCGATGGTGTTTCTCTCGCCGATAGGCTGGTGCATTCAATATGACCTCTTGGCAATAGAGTTTCTCTTGCCGATTGTTCTGTGATTGGTTTGAATTCTTGTTGATGGTTATCGTCTTGTCGACGGGTATGAACATTGGTATAACATAAAGTTTTATGAGACTCTTAGTGATAGCAAAACTCTTGCCGATAGTTCTACACAAGATGGATTTGTGTTCGGTATGATGTTTCGTCGATAGTGATGGTCTGGCCGATGGTTCTACAGTGGATATCAATATGATGTCTTAGTGATAGAATGAGTTTGGGCAATAGTTTTGAACTTGATATGACTCTTGCCGATGGTGGTGACTTTGGGCGATAACAACAGTCAGACATTATGTGATACAGTTTGAATGCCTTGACCAAATGTCTATCCTACGTGGTTTGTTTTTGACCAATCAAAGAAGCAGAATGTGAACCGCTAGTAGTTGGACTGTTGCAACCATTCCTGTGAGGGAGATGAACAGATTGTGAGCAAAAATGACTATGTTGGGAAATGGCAGATGACAATGAATAGAGTGTGAGATAACGAAGTGTTTGATTGAACACTAGTTGTTCTGAGTGAATTCGTTAGATGTTTCTATGAGCATTTATGTACAAGGTTGATCAAGGAAATGTTGCTATTGTAAATTGACATCAGAAAGTGGAGTTTGTACTTTGTATGTATTTTTGTTTACTATAATACAAAGAGGCTCTTCTTGGTGTGGTGAGTTTTTAGACCATAAGGGTTTTCCCACGTAAATCTAGTGTCCAAATTGTGTATGTTCATTTCTCTGTTTCTATTATTTCTTTCATGAGTATCTTAATTGAATTGTAATTGAGATTTAAAGTCACCTCTACATTCTTCCTTGAGGTTTTGATGTTAGGAGAGTTTGTTCTGCACCTAAGCTTTCCTTTCAAGTGGTATCAGAGCCTGGCCAATTGTGTTATCCTTGTGGGTACATTGGGATTTTGTGTCAATTCTGTTCAGTGGGAGTCTTGTAGAAGTCTAGTATTTCGAATTATAGATTAAGATGGCAAGCACATCAGGAAAGACTAAAATTGAGAAATTCAATGGCAGCAATTTTGAGTTATGGAAACTTAAAATGGAAGATCTATTGGTTGATTGTGATCTTAGGCTTGTTTTGTCTGGAACGAAGCTTATAGGCATGAAGCAAGAGGATTGGGACCTTGTAGATCAAATATCAAAGGGGATGATAAGGCTCTATTTAGTAGACTCTGTTCTTCTGAATGTTCATGAAGAAAATACTGCATCTTCTTTGTCGAAGAGACTGGGAGCTATTTATCAGGGAAATTCCTTGGTGAATAAGTTGTTCTTGAGGAAGAAGTTGTACTCTTTGAAAATGTAGGAAGGAGCATCTATTGTTGATCACTTCAATGCTTTCAACATGCTGAATGCTTAGTTAGCATCTTTGGGTGTGAAGATTGATGAAGAAGATCACTATATGTTGTTGTTATGTTCTTTTCCAGATTCTTGGGATCACTTGGTGATGGCTATTGGGAGTACGACATCCACTTTTAAGATGGAAGATGTTACTTCTTTGTTATCAGAAGAAATGAGAAGAAAATCTTCTGAGATGGCAAAGGAGGCTCTTGTTGTTCGAGGTAGATCAAAAGAAAAAGGAAAGAAGAAGGAAAAGAAGTCCAAATACAAATAAGAGGGGAGATCAAAGTCTCCTGGAAAGAAGTCGAAGGTGAAGTGCTGGAATTGTGGGAAACTTGGTAATGTCCTAAAGGATTGTAAAGAGGAGAAAAAGAAGAAGAAGTATTCTTCCAACAATGATTCTTCTCAGAGTGATGCAGACGCTTTCATTGCAGCCTTGGCTACATAGGCATTAGATGATGTTTGGCTGATTAATTCTAGAGAATATTTCCACATGACATATCATAGAGACTGGTTAACTAATATGAAAAATATGATGGTGGAAGGGAGTATTTGGTAAGCGATTCATCTTTGGAAATAGTTAGTTGTGGAAGAGTTAGAATTCAATTCCCTGATGGAAGAGTGAAGGGAATCAATGATGTAATGCATATATCAGGTCTGGCCCAAAATCTACTTTTTGTTAGTAAGTTGAATGATATTGGAGTGCAAGTCACATTCTCTAGAAATGGTTGCAAGATGACTAGATGCTCAATCATGCTAGCTAGGGTTGCTCACATTGGTACCTTGTATAAGTTGGATGCACATGCTGTGCAATGCAATAGTGTCTCTATAAAGTCACAGAAAGCTACTCATAGAGAAAAAGAAGAAAAAGTTCCTGATAGTGCAAAATCTATGGAATTTAAACTTCTTGCAGAAAAGACTATGCTCTAGCATCATAGGCTAGGCCACATTGGTGACAAAGGTTTAAAAACCTTGAAGAATAAAAACCTGGTTGAAGGGCTTGATGATTGTAACCTCAAATTCAAGTTTTGTGAACATTGTATATATGGTAAACAACACTGTGTTTCATTTTACTCCAGTCCTCACAAATATTTTGATTTACTTGATTACATGCATTATGATTTTTTTGGTCCAGTAAATGTTCCTTCTTTGTCTAAATCAAGATATTATGTATCGTTCATTGATGATTATTCAAGAAGGGCATTTGTTTATTTTTTGAAAAGTAAAGCAAAAGTGTTCAGTCATTTTAAGGAATTTAAAAACCTTGTGGAAAATCATATTGGAAGAAAAATAAAATGTTTAAGGACTAACAATGGCGGTGAGTTTTGTTCTGATGAGTTCGAGAGGTATAGTAAAGATCATGGAATTAAAAGACATAAAACTACACCCTACACTCCACAGCAAAATGGAGTTGTAGAAAGGTTCAACAGGACAATAATGGAAAGAGCAAGAAGTATGTTGAGTAGTGCTGGCTTGGAGGAGACGTTATGGGCTAAGGCAGTTGCAACAACATGTTACTAAATAAACCGCTCTTCTAATTCTACTCTTGTTGAGAAAACACCTTTGGAAGCATGGTCTGGAAAGAAGCCCTCTTTGAGACATATTCGTGTCTTTGGTTGTGAGGCATATGCATATGTGTCGAATGAAAAAAGATCTAAATTTGAGAACAAGGTTGTTAAATGTATTTTTATTGGTTATAGTGCTGGCATAAAAGGATAAAAGCTTTGGAATCCTGATACAGAGAAGGTTATATACAACATAAGTGTTATTTTTCGTGAGTTGAAGCCTTCTACTTTGGATTTGTAGTCAGAGACAAAATCATAAAATAAAAAGGATGTAGTTTAAATTCCTCTGACACCAAATAAAGAGGAATTGAAAATTCAAAATGTACCTGAAACTGAGGAGAGCTCAAGTAGTTTTGAGTGTTTTGAAGAAGAAGATCAACCTTAGCCTCAGCCTATGAGGAGGTCAACACATGAAAGAAAGCAACCTGATAGGTATGGATTTTCTTTGATAGATTCTACTTGTGCCTATGCTTTAATTTCTAGCACTGATGAGCCTAGGACTGTGAAAGAGGCATTTAGAATGTCTGATTCAAACTCTTGGTTGGAAGCCATGAATGAAGAAATGGCATCATTAGAAAATGAATGATACTTGGAGTTTGGTGCCCTTGCCTGAAGGAAAAAAATTTGTTGGCTACAAATGCGTATTTAAAAAGAAATAGGTCTGGATGATAGTGTGGAAAAGTATAAGTCAAAGTTGGTTGCGAAGGGTTATTCCCAGGTAGAGGGAATTGATTATGGAGAAATCTTTTCTCCTGTAGCTAAGTTGATGTCTATCAGTTGTTTTGTCACTTGCAGT
The DNA here is from genome assembly GCA_007258455.2 of Sequoia sempervirens. Taxonomy (NCBI): domain Eukaryota; kingdom Viridiplantae; phylum Streptophyta; class Pinopsida; order Cupressales; family Cupressaceae; genus Sequoia; species Sequoia sempervirens. The sequence continues at coordinate 116,592,367 of VDFB02000002.1, forward strand.
AGTGTATGACTTAGAGATTGAACAAATGGATGTGAAGACAACATTTCTTCATGGTGACCTTGAAGAAGAAATTTATATGTCCCAGCCTGAGCACTTTGTGGAAAAAGGTAAAGAAAAACTAGTTTGCAAGTTGAAAAAATCTATGTATGGATTAAAAAGATCTCCTAGAATGTGGTACCAGAAGTTTGATACTTTTGTTTTGTCATTGGGATTTGTAAGATCGAAGTCTGATCACTATGTGTACTTCAAAGCTAAAAGTGATCATATTCTTATTATCACTCTCTATATTGATGATATGTTGTTCATAGGCAATAGTAAGTTAATGATTTTTGATCTAAAATCTCAATTGTCTGCAAAGTTCGAAATGAAAGATCTTGGTGTAGCCAGTTATATTCTGGGAATGGAAATAACCAGGGACAGAAAAAGTAGAAAACTTTGGCTCAGTCAGAGTAAGTATATTAATATTGTTCTGGAGAGATTTTGTATGAATGACTGCAAGTAGCTAGTTGTTCTAGTTTTGCAAGGAATGAAGCTATCTATTGAAGACTATCCAAAATTTCCTACTGAGATGGAGGACATGACCAGAGTGCCTTATGCTAGTGCAGTTGGCAGTTTAATGTATGCAATGGTCTGTACAAGGCCAGGCATTTCCCAAGTAGTGGGAATACTTAGTCACTTTATGGTGAATCTTGGAAGGACACATTGGGATGCTGTGAAAAGAGTGTTTAGATATCTAAAGGGCACTTCAGAATATTCTTTGTGTTACCATGGAAATTTGGTTGAATCGCAGAGGACTCTTAGCATTCGAGGCTATGTTGATTCTGATTGGGTAGGGGACATTGATAGCAGAAGATCCACCAGTGAATATATTTTCATGATGAATGGTGGTGTAGTTAGTTGGATGAGTAAGCGGCAGGCTATAGTCACTTTGTCCACTACAGAGGTAGAATACAAGGCAGCAACACACACTTGTAAAGAAGCAATCTGGTTAAAACATTTGTGTTCTAACATTGGGTTTGATGCAAGGATAATTACAATTTACTATGACAGTCATAGTGCTATTTTTTTGGCAGAAAATCCTACTTTCCATGCCAGGATGAAACATATTGATGTGCAGTATCATTTTGTATGAGATATGGTGGAGGATGGAAAGGTCTCTTTAGAAAAAGTGGATAATTTGGAAAATGTTGCATATGCATTGACAAAGCCAGTGAGCACAGACAAGTTCAGCTGGTGTGCTAGTTCAATGGGCCTTAGTTCCCATGAATTTTAGTAGTTTTGTTGTGCTCTGGAGGTGTCAGTAAGATCTTCGTCAAGTGGGAAATTGTTGGAAAATGTGCCTCAATCTTACTGGCACGTAAACTCCTGAAAGAGAAAAGTCAATGAGACCCTTTGGAAGTCTTACCGACTAGCAGCTGTGTTCTAAACGTTTGAAGTGCTCAGGTCGCCAAGACTTTGTTTCTATCTTGTTGACGGGAGTCATTGGCAAGACATTTCAATCGTTGTGAAAGTTCTAACTCTTTCCACCCAGGGAGATCTCTTGTTGACAGGTTGGTTTCTAATGGTTATTGGGGAGACTCGTGGCAACAAAAGTCTTCGGGGAGAGGCATGAACACTCGGAATGACTCATTCTGACAAGATATGTCTTACCGATGGTTATACACTCGAGGTCATTAGGGTGACATGAAGGATTGATAAGAGTCTAAGCGATGGTTGTGGTCTCACCCAAAGGTTTGCACTCAGTATGATCTCTTGCTGATGGTGTTTCTCTCGCCAACAGGCTAGTGCATTCGATATGACCTCTTGGTGATAGAGTTTCTCTCACAGACTATTCTATGATCGATTTGAACTCTTGCCGATGGTTATTGTCTTACCGATAGGTATGAACATCGATATAACATAAAGTTCTATGAGGCTCTTAGTGATAGCGAAACTCTTGCCAATAGTTCTACACAAGATGGATTTATGTTCGGTATGATTTTTCGCCGATAGCAATGGTCTGGTTGATGGTTCTGTAGTGGATATCGATATGATTTCTTAGTGATAGAGTGAGTCTGGGTGATAGTTTTGAACTCGATATGACTCTTTTCGATGGTGGTGACTCTAGGCAATAATAATAGTCAGGCATTGTGGCATCAGGGAGACACGGCCTAGTTTCTCACCGACATGCGATATAGTTTGAACGCCTTGACCGAATGTCTACCTAGGTGGTTTGTTTTCAACCAATCAAAGAAGCGAAATGTGAACCGCTAGCAGTTGGACTGTTGCGACCATTCCTGTGAGGGAGATGAACAGACTGTGAGAAAAAATGACTATGTTGGGCAATGGCGGATGACGATGAATAGAGTGTGAGATAATGGAGTGTTGTTTGATTAAACACTAGTTGTTCTGAATGAATTTGTTGGATTTTTTTGTGAGCATTTTTGTACAAGGTTGATCAAGGAAATGTTGTAAATTGACATCAGAAAGTGGAGTATGTACTCTGTATGTATTTTTGTTTACTGTAATACAAAGAGGCTCTTCTTGGTGTGGTGGGTTTTTCTCCCGTAAGGGTTTTCCCACATAAATCTGGTGTCAAAATTGTGTATGTTCATTTCTTTGTTTATGTTATTTCTTTCATGAGTATCTTAATTTAATTGTAATTGAAATTTAAAGTCACCTCTGCATTCTTCCCTGAGGTTTTGATGTTAGGAGAGTTTGTTTTGAACCTAAGCTTTCCTTTTAGACAAAGGGAGAGACTTGAGAGTGTGAGGGGGGGTGAGAGGGCGAGACTTGAGAGATAGGTAGTGAGAGGGATTTTGAGAGAGAGGGAGTGGGAGAGAGAGGGAGTGTGAGAGTGAGATACCTGAGAGAGGGAGAGGGTGTGGGAGGGAGTGACTTGAGAGAGGGAGAGATAGAGGGGTGGAGTGATAGGGACTTATCTAGGTAGGGTGGGAGGGATAGATAGAGAGAGAGAGAGAGAGTTACCTAGGTAGGTTTTCAGAGGGAGAGGCTTGAGAGAGAGAGGGGGTGGGAGGGAGAGACCTGAGAGGGGTGATCCCACAAAGCTGGTTTACAATTTCTAGGAGATTCTAATTTTTGCTAAGATGACATATTTTAAGAAAATATAATGATTTAAGCCTTAAAAATTTATATTTAAAGCATTCAATTGAAGAGGGTTTGATCAAACTACCTTAGATCAAACCCCCTTGGATAGAACCCCACTAGTTTTAAATCATACCTATAACAGAGTCTCCTCTACACCTATCAAAATGTTGATAAAAAACCACTTTTGATTTACCTTTTGGGGGATCAAATGAATTCATTTAAAATTTATTTTTTTGTAAGTATGTAGTCCTTATTATAAGCTTCCCAAAAAGTATAATTTTAAATAAATTTAACTACTATTATATTTATTTTTTATTTCTTGTGAATGTAGGTTTTCACCAAAAATCAAGATCTTTGTTTTGCACGTGGAAAAATAGATGATTATTAAAAATTTGAAAAATATGATTGCACCAGAATTGAAGTCCTTGATCCAACAAAAAAAAATTGAATTTCAATACAAAAAAAATTGTGTCATATATATAGTGCACTATGTATGAATTGTAATTGGTTTGACTTCAAAACTTGATTAAAGAAAAATATTCAATAAAACACTATGAAACCAATTGGAAGCACTAGATATCATAGTTACAAATATAAATTAAAAAGAAAGAATTTTATCCTTCATGGAAAAACAATTGTGTTATATGGTGAGCATCACTCCTTAAAAATGGTGTTTACTGAAAAAAACTAGTTTTCAAAGGAGATGGAAAAAGAAGTGCAATCTGATTCCAAAAAACTTTAAAAAAATATATATTTATAATCTACAGAAAAGATGTCACAAATCACTAGTTTGCATCATCTTCAAATTCCTCATAGTTTAGCTGCTATAGGTGCCCAAAAGTAAAGATTTTGTTAGAAAAAATCAGTTCAATGTCCAGTTTGGCCAAAAATTGTAAACTAGTATTGTGGGATCACCCAGAGAGAGGGAGAGAGAGGGAGTGGGAGAGAGTGGGAGGGAGATAGAGAGAGATAGATATTGGGAGCGAGAGAGGGTGGCAGGGATTGATTGAGCGAGAGGTACATAGAAAGAGGAAGAGGGTAGATAGGGACAATTAGAGAGGGTAGGAGAGAGGGGGGGAGAGAGAGGTGAGATGTATAGATAGAGAGAAAGAGATAGGGGTTGAGGGTATAGGGTTGAGGTATTATGGTGGAGGACCTATAGGGTTGATGGTTTAGGGTATTAGGGTTTAAGGGTTGAGGGTTGAGGGTTGATGGTTGAGGGTAGAGGGTTTAGGTTATATGTTTGAGGATATATGGTTGAAGGATTAGGTTGAGGGCCCAATTTAAAAGGTAGAGGCTATAGGGGTTGAGGGTTTAGGATTTAAGGGATGAGGGTTGAGAATTGAGGGTTGAGGATTTAATGTAGAGGGTAGAGGGTTTAAAGGTTTAGGTTTTGAGGGTTGAGGGTTGAGGGTTGAGGGTTAAGGGTTGAGGGTTTAAGGTTGAGGGTAGAGGATTTATGGTATAGGGTTGAGGGATTAGGGTTGAGGTTCCAATGTATAGGGTATATGGTATAGGGGTTGAGGGATTAGGGTTTAAGGGTTGAGAGTTAAGGGTAGAGGGTAGAGGGTAGAGGGTTTAAGGGTTGAGGGATTAAGGGTTGACGGTTTAGGGACTAGGGTAGAGTTTTTTCTCTGATTTAAGGGTTTAAGGGTTGAGAGATTAGGGTAGAGGGTAGAGGGTAGAGGGTAGAGGGTTTAAGGATTTAGGGTTTAAGGGTTGATGGTTGAGGGTTGAGGGTTTAGGGTTTAGGGTTTAGTGTTGAGTGTTTAAGGGTTTAAGGGTTGAGGGTTTAGGGTAGAGAGGGAGGGAAAAGTGAGATAGAGAGAATGAGAGAAGAGGAGGGAGAGACATAGATATATGATGGTTGAGGATCCAATGTATAGGGTAGAGGGTTGAGAATTGAGGTTATAGGGTTGAGGGATTAGGGTTGAGGGTACATATGGTTGAAGGATTAGGGTTGAGAGTCCAATGTATAGGGTAGAGATTATCAAGGTCGAGGGTTTAGGGTTTGAGGGTTGAGGATTGAGGGAATAAGGGTTGAGGGTTGAGAATTAAGGGTTGATGGTTTAATGTATAGGGTAGAGGGTAGAGGGTTTAAGGATTCAGGGTTTAAGGCTTGAGGGTTGAAGGTTGAAGGTTGAAGGTAGAGGATTGAGGGTATAGGGTTGGAGGATTAGGGTTGAGGGTCCAATGTATAAGGTATAGGGTATAGGGGTTGAGTGATTAGGTTTTAAGGGTTGAGGGTTGGAGGTTGAGGGATTAGGGTAGAGTTTACTAAGTGGGTTTAAGGGTTTAAGGGTTGAGGGATTAGGGTTGAGGGTAGAGGGTAGAGAATTGAAGGTAGAGAGTAGAGGGTTTAAGGGTTCAAGGTTTATGGTTTAGGGTTTAGGGTTGAGTGTTTAATGGTTTAAGGGTTGAGGGTATATGGTTGAGGGATTAGGGTAGAGAGGGAGGGATGGAGGGAGGGAGAGATGGATGTATATGTGAGATAGAGAGAAGGAGAGAAGAGGAGGGAGGGACAAAGATATATGAGGGTTGAGGATCCAATGCATAGGGTAGAGGGTTGAGAATTGAGGGTATAGGGTTGAAGACCTATAGGGTTGATATTTTAGGGTATTGGGTTGAGGGTATAGGTTTGATGGATTAGGGTTCAAGGTACATATATTTGAAGGATGAGGGTTTAGGTTCCAATGTATAGGGTAGAGGGTATCAGGGTTGAGGGTTTAGGGTTTGAAGGTTAAGGATTGAGGAATTAAGGGTTGAGGGTTGAGAATTGAGGGTTGAGGGTTTAATGTAGAGGGTAGAGGGTAGAGGGTTTAATGGTTTAGGGTTTATGGTTTGAGGGTTGAGGGTTTAAGGTTGAGGGTAGAGGATTGACGGTATAGGTTTGGGGATTAGCGTTGAGGGTCCAATGTATAGGGTAGAGGGTATAGGGTTAGAGGAATTAGGGTTTAAGGGTTGAGGATTGATGGATTAAGGGTCGAGAGGGTTGAGGGATTAGGGTAGAGAGTTTACTTAGTTGGTTTAAGGGTTTAAGAGTTGAGGGATTAGGGTTGAGGGTAGAGGGTATTGGGTTGAGGGTAGATGACAGAGGGTTTTGGGTTTAGTGTTTAAGGGTTGAGGGTAGAGGGTAGAGGATTGAGGGTATAGGGTTGGGGATTAGGGTTAAGGGTCTAATGTATAGGGTAGAGGTATAGGGGTTGATGGATTAGGGTTTAAGGGTTGAGGGTTGAGGGTTGATGGTTGAGGGTTGAGGGTTGAGGGATTAAGGGTATAAGGGTTGAGGGTTGAGGATTGATGGATTAAGTGTCAAGAGGGTTGATGGATTAGGGTAGAGAGTTTACTAAGTGGGTTTAAGGGTTTAAGGGTTGAGGGATTAGTGTTGAGGGTAGAGAGTATTGGGTTGAGGGTAGAGGGTAGAGGGTTTAAGGGTTTAGGGTTTAGGGTTTAGGGTTGAGTGTTTAAGGGTTTAAGGGTTGAGGGTATACAGTTGATGGATTAGGGTAGAGAAGGAGGGATGGATGGAGGGAGATATGGAGGGATAAGTGAGATAGAGAAGAGAGAAGAGGAGGGAGGGACAAAGATATATGAGGGTTGATGATCCAATGCATAGGGTAGAGGGTTGATGGTTGAGGACCTATAGGGTTGATGGTTTAGGGTATTGGGTTGAGGGTACATATGGTTGAAGGATGAGGTTTGAGGGTCCAATGTATAGGGAAGATGGTATCGGGGTTGAGGATTGATGGATTAAGGGTTTAGGTTTGAGAATTGATGGCTGAGGGTTTAATGTAGATGGTAGAGGGTAGAGAGTAGAGGGTAGAGGGTTTAAGGGTTTTAGATTTAAGGGTTGAGGGTTGAGGGTTTAAGGTTGAGGGTAGAGGATTGAGGGTATAGGGTTGGGGGATTAGGATTGAGGGTCCAATGTATAGGGTAGAGGCTATAGGAGTCGAGGGTAGAGGGTATTGGATTGAGGGTAGAGGGTAGAGGGTTTAAGGTTTTAGGGTGTAAGGGTTTAGGGTTTAGGGTTTAGGGTTGAGTGTTTAAGGGTTTAAGGGTTCAGGGTTTAGGGTTTAGGGATTAGGGTAGATAGGGAGGGATGGATGGATAGAGAGATGGAGGGAGAAGTGAGATAGAGATGAGAGAAGAGGAGAGAGGGATAGAGATATATGAGGGTTGATTATCCTATCCAATGTATAGGGTAGAGGGTTGAGAATTGAGGGTACTATGGGGTTGAGGACCTATAGGGTTGATGGTTTAGAGTATTTGGTTGAGGGATTAGGGTTGAGGGTACATATGGTTGAAGGATTAGGGTTGAGGGTCTAATGTATAGGGTAGAGGGTATAGAGGTTGAGAGTTTTGTAAGGAAAGCGACGATGTAGAAAACTCCTTCCTAATGCAAAATCCTCAAGAAATAAGTGTAGAAAAAACTTCAATTTAAAAAGTTACATTCATTTGAGATGCACATTCACATAACAAAATGATAGATGAAAAAAACACATAGAGATAACACCAGATATACATGCGAAAACCCTTATTGGAGAAAAAAACCACACACCAAGTAAAGTCACTTTGTATTACAGTAAATAGATTACATATATAGTTATAGACTTCACTCTCAGATGACTCATAGCAGCAATACAATCCCCTTGGTCGACCTCACTCACAGTCTACAGCTCACCTCACACTGTTACAATGCTCAAAATCATACAATGTAAAAATATACACAACAACCATTAGGTTTTCATTAATTTCATTATCTTCACTAACAAGCTTCGTTCGTCTTGAGCCACACATACCGCCATCCAACAAGCATCAAGCCACCTAGAAATAAATTTAGTTACAGAGAATATAACCATATTTGCACTCTCCCAACCCCCGAGTCAGATCATGCATTTAATTTAAATATATCATTATGAGGAAATATAACTTTTGGTCCAATGATCGTCAATTCACAACAGCAATGTAGAATCAATGAATGAATTCGTGACATGTGTTGACACATCACTAGTCCATCGCTTTGACTATCATACCAATATATCGGCTCATTCCATGTGGTCCCCACTATCCACACAACATCCATGTCACTACCATATGGCTGATGTCACCATCCACCCAGAGCGGTCCCACCATCCATTGGTCATGTTACCAAGTCGGGAGAAATATTAACTTCACAACCTCAAGTCAAAGGTTAGGAAATTCCATAAACCCATGACAACAAGAAAGGGATTGCTAAGTCAGGGAAAACCCAAACTTTAGAACCTTTAGTCAGTGTTAGGAAAATCCTGAAGTCCACAACAACAAGGAGATCACTGTGTCGGGGGGTTATGAAACTTATGAACCCTGTGACATGAGTTCTGAGGTTAAGAAAACCAGTGATCCTGCAGCTAGCTTGATGTCGCCTAGTTAAGAATTTTTAGAACCCTGTGACTTAGGTTTCTAGGTTAGAGATTTCAGCGATAGGCTGACAATGAAAGCCAACAAAGGGGAAAATTTCCAAGTTATTAATAGAGGATCAAGCCAGCAAGTTGAGGCACATTTTCCAACAAGCTCCCACTTGATGAAGAAAGACGGGCTTCCTCTAAACTTGAAGTTATTGAAGTTCATAGGCCTGGCCCCAAGGCCTATCTAACTAGCACACCACCTAAACTTGTTTGTGCTCACAGTCTTTGTCAATGCATCAGATACATTCTCTAGAGTATCCACCTTTTATAGATTAACCTTTCTATCTTCCACCATATCACAAATGAAATGATACTATACATCAATGTGCTTCGTCCTAGCATGGAAAGTTGGATTCTTCACCAAATAAATTGCACTCTGACTGTCACAACAAATAGTAATCTTCCCTTCATTAAACCCAATATCTGAACACAAACATCGAAGCCAACCAACTTATTTGTAGGAATTTGTTGCTGTCATATACTCTGCCTTAGTAGTAGATAAAGCAACTACAACTTGCTGCTTGCTCATCCAACTCACTGCTCCACCAAATAACACGAAGATGTATCTACTAGTGGATCTTCTACTGTCAATTTCCCCTACCCAATCAGAATCCACATACCCATGAATGCTAAGAGACCTATGTGACCCAACTGATTTTCCATGATAACACAAAGAAAAATCTAAGGTACCCTTCAAGTATCTTAAAACTCTCTTCACAACATCCCAATCCAGCCTTCCTGGATTAGCCATAAACCAACTAAGAACTCCCACTACTTGGGAAATGTCTAGTATTGTATAGACCATTGCATACATTAGACTACCAACTGTACTTACATAAGGTACCCTGGTCATGTCCTCCATCTCACTAGGAGACTTTGGATAGTCTTCAATAGATAACTATGTTCCCTGCAACATTGGAACAACTAGTTGCTTGCAATAAGTCATCACAAATCTCTCTAAGATAGTGTTGATATACTTACTTTGACTGAGCCAAAGCTTTCTACTTCTTCTATCCCTTTTCATTTCCATCCCCAAAATATACCTAGTTGCACCTAAATCTTTCATTTCAAATTTTGCAGACAATTGAGATTTTAGATTAGAAATCATAGTCTTACTATTCCCTATGAAAAACATGTCATCAACATATAGGGAAATAATAAGAACTTGATCATTTTTAGTTTTTTAATACACACAATGATCATATTTTGATCTTACAAATCCCAATGACAACACAAACGTGTCAAACTTTTGGTACCACATTCTAGGAATTTTCTTCAAACCATACAAAGATTTCTTCAACTTGAAAATCAAGCTTTGTTTACCTTTTTCAATGAAGTGCTTAGGCTAGGATATATAGATTTCTTCTTCTAGCTATCCATAAAGAAACATCATCTTCACATCCATCTACTCCATCTCTAAGTTGGACATGGTTGCAAGTGACAAAAATAAAATGATAGATGTTAGCTTAGCTACAAGAGAAAATATTTCTCCATAATCAATTCCCTCCACCTGGGAATAACCTTTCATGACCAACCTAGCTATATACTTTTCAACACTACCATCCAGACTAGTCTTCTTCTTAAATACCCATTTACAACCAACAGGCTTTCGCCCTTTAGGCAAAGGTACCAAATCTCAAGTTTCATTCTTCTTCAATGGTGTCATTTCTTTATTCAATATGGCTTCCAACTAGGAATTTGAGTCAGACATATTAATTTCCTCTTTCACAACCCTAGGCTCATAAGTGCTAGTAGTCAAAGTATAGGAACAATTCAAATCCAACATAGAAAATCCATACCTATTAGGTTGACACCTTTCACGTGTAGACCTCCTCACAGGCTGAGGCTGAGGTCATGGTTCTTCTTCTTCTGAACTCTCAGAGCTACTAGAACTCTCCTCAGTTTTAGGTACACTATGTAGTTCCTCTATATCTGGACTTTGAGGAATTTCAACATCATTCTCCTTTTCCTTGTTATATGTCTCTAATTGGGGACCAACTATTGAAGGCTTTAGCTCATGAAATATTACACTTCTACTATACAAAACCTTCTCAGTAATAGGATTCCAAAGCTTGTATCCTTTCACACCAACGACATAGCCAATGAAGATGTACATTTGATAGCCTCGTTCTCCAACTTTGATATCTTCTCATTTGGCACATATGCATATGCCTCACAACCAAAGACATGAATATGTCTCAGAGAAGGCTTCTTACTAGACCATGCTACCAAAGGTGTTTTGTCAACAAGAGTCAAACACGGTGAACAATTTATCAAGTAACATGTAGTCATAGCCTTAGCCCAGAACTTCTACTCCAAACGAGCACCACTCTACATACTTCTTGCTCTTTCCATTAGCGTCATGTTTAACCTTTCAACAACTCCATTCTATTATGGAGTATAAGGTGTAGTTTTATGCCTTTTAATCCCATGGTATTTGCAATACCTTTCACAATCTACAGAATAGAACTCACTACCATTATCCATCCTTAACCATTTAATTTTCCTTTCAATCTTATTTTCTACCATGTTTTAAAAACTCTTTAAACCGATGACTAAACACTTCTGATTTAATCTTAAGAAAGTACACAAATTCCCTTCTTGAAAAATCATCAATAAAGGAAACATAACATCTAGACTTTGATAATGAGCATTCACTGGACCAAATACATCAAAATGAACATAATCCAGTATACCAAAAGATTTATGAGGACTTGAATAAAATGAAACATGGTGCTACTTTCCATAAACATAGTGTTCACAAAAATCAAACTTAAGGTTACAATCAACAAGCCCTTCAATGAGATTTTTATTTTTCAAGGATTTTAATCCTTTCTCTCCTATGTGACCAAACCTATGATGTCACACCATGTTCTTCTCTATTGGGAGTTTCACCTCCAAGGAATTTTTACCTAGAGGAGATTCATTCTCCTTCTCTACACAAGTAGCTTTGCTTGAATTTATAGAGGCTTTGTTGCATTGAAAAAAATGTGCATCTAGCTTGTACGGAGTGCATATGCATGCAACCTTAACCAACACTGTTGACCCTCTAGTCATCTTCTAGCCTCCACTCAATAAAGCAACTTGCACACCAACATCATTCAACTTACTGATAGAAAGTAGGTTACGATTCAAACTTGGTATGTGTAGTATGTCATCAATCCCTTTGATTCTTTCGTCAGGGACTTGGAGTTTGACTCTTCCATGACCAACAATTTCTAGAGTTGAATCACTTTCTAGGTACACCTTTTAGTGTATCCATGTTAGGAGGGTCCTCAAAGAGAACAATTTGTACCATGCAACAAGAATCACACAACAAAAGCAACAGGGAATATGGAGGAAAATGCAGATTCAAACCTTCTTATTATTAGAAATTTCAGTTACAAACGACCGACAACATCTGGGCTTACAAATTCGACTCATAGGCCTGATACAACATGCTCAGAATACAATATTCCTATATGCTCCTTAATGTGAGCTGAAATCTTACATATCAAAATCTATCTTTCTCAAATTTTCCTTCCTAATGATCTATTACAATTATTTATATCACATCTTGAGATCTAGAATCTTCCACATCGTCCAAAGATCATTACAATCCCCAATGAAGGAAATGTAATGTGTGCATGAAATAGGTCAGCCCTAAATTTTATTTTCTCCTCGATGGGTGCATAGGATGAAGTGTGGACCAATAATTAAGGTCAAGGACACTCCAAAGATCAATTTGGAACACCTCACAAGGATCCACAAGTTATGGGAAGGATCCACAAGAGATAAATCTAGCTGTTATACTTGAAACTATTTCAATGCATTGTTCTAGAAACTTCCACTTAATCCAGAAGTGATAACTTTCCAGAAAAAAGATCCAATCGATCTGAAATCTTGGAATTAGGAAAATGAACATGTCCACAATGAAAACATATATCCGTCTGGTGAGAAAATATGGAGAAATATTGAATCTTTCAATTTGAACTAAACAAGGATTGAATAAGAACAAAATTGAAAGGAAAAGATTTTTGGTTGATGCAGGATTGCAAAGAACTGAGGAAGCTCCTACATCAGACATCTGGAGTTGATTGTCCCTCACTTTTCTAGGACTAAAGGAAAACCAATACGGTCTACCTCAGCCTGAGAAATCCGGGAAGAATCCTCCACTGGTTTTCCTTTCCATTTCACAAGATAATCTTTGTACTCCCTTCCACATGTTTCCTTCCCATCTTTGATATCCAAAATCTCTTCTATCTCATCTAATTGTTGTTTAGGAAACTGCTTCTCCAATTTTTCTCCACTATGTTCATTGAATTATACTTCATGGTAGTAATGTAGGTTTGTAATGTTGAATATACCTGATATACCCATGCCATCTGGTAACTCCACTTCATATGCATTTCCTAAATCAAATTTTTTCAAAATATTATAGGGTCCAAACTTCCTCATCTTAAGTTTATTGTATGTACCAACTGGGAATATTTCCTTCCTCAAATACACCATCACTTCATCTCCAACTTCAAACTCCTTGTGTCTCCTCTTTTCATCTGCTCGCTCCTTATACTTCCAGTTCATATCTTCCAATTGTTGCTTTACTTGAGTATGCACTTCATATGTTCTACAAATTCCTCTACTTCTTCACTCCTTTTATCTTCCTCACTTATGTATCACAACTTTGATATACCTCTAGGATGAACTCTAGTAACAATCTCAAAAGGTGTCTTTCTTGTACTCCTGTTCACTAAATTGTTGTAACCAAACTCTTCTTGTACAAGGACTAAATCCTAACTTCTGGTCTTTTCTCCAACCAAACATCTCATCAAATTCCCTAAAATCCTATTTACTACCTCTATCTTTCCATTAGTTTGTGGGTGAAAAGTAGAACTGAACTTTAAATCTATCTTTAACTTTTTCCAAAGTGTCCTCCAAAGTAACCAACAAAATTGGTATCTCTGTCTGAAACAATACTCCTAGGTAATCCATGCAATCTGACAACTTCTTTGAAAAAAAAATCTTCTACATGTACTACATCTGTTGTCTTCTTACAAGGTATGAAATGTTCCATTTTAGAAAATATATCCACTACCACAAATATAGAATCATTATCACTTTGTGTCTTCAATAAGTCAAGTATGAAATCCATGTTGATATCCTCCCAAGGTCTCTCTAGAAATTTCAAAGGCTTATAGAATCCAAAATTTTGACTACTCCCTTTTACAACTTGAAAAAATCTGCAACTCTTCACAAATTTCCTAACATCCTTATGAATATGTGTCCAAAAGTGTTCTCACTTACCAATGCTACTGTCTTATCAATTCCAAAGTTTCCTCCCAATCCTCAACTATGTTTTTCTTTCACTATGCTATCCCTCATTGAACTTTGGGGTATACAAAAACTAATTTCCTCTGAACAACACATCCTCCTGAATGAAATAATCCAACCATTGACTCCTATCCTCTAGGTCTAGCTCTTTACAAGCTCTCTAAGGTTCTACAAAATTCAGGTCTTCCTCATACAATGTCTTCAATTCATCAAAGCCTAATACCTCCACTCTAATCCCCGCCAGTAGATTCCTTCTCCTACTCAAATCATCAACTCAATTTGACTTTCCACTCCTATGTTTCAAAACAAAAGTATAACTCTGCAAGAATTCCACCCATCAATTGTGTCTCTGATTCAACTTACCCTGACTACTCAAATACTACAATGCCTGATGATCTGTATACAACACAAAATCCTTAGGAAACAAGTATTTCCTCCACTTCGTCAAAGCTTGAACTATGGCATAAAAATCCTAATCATACACTAAATATCTTCTCCTAGCATCATTCAATTTATAACTAAAATAAGCTATTAGTCTTCCTTCTTGACTTAATACTGCTCCAATTACATTTCCACTTGCATCAAAGTCTACTTGAAATACCTTACTAAAGTCTGGTAGAGCCAACACACACTGCCCAATCAGCTTTTGTTTCAACAACTCAAAACTTTGATTTGCTCTAGATGTCCACCTAAAATATTTCTTATCCCCTCTCATTATTTTTGTCATAGGACTACAAATAGAATTGAAATCCCTAATGAACTTTCGGTAGAAACTAGCCAATCCATGAAATGATCTTACCTATCCAATACTTTCCAGTGTAGACCATTCAATAATTGCTCTTACCTTCTTAGGATCCATCTTCAATCCATCCATAGATATGACAAATCCCAGATATACCAATTCTTCCATCATGAAAATACACTTCTTAATGTTTATCAACAACTGCTCTTCTCTCAACCTCTACAAAATTTGTCTTATATGCAACAAATGTTCTTCCCTAGTCTTACTAAAAATCAAGATGTCATCCAAATAGACAATCACAAACTCAACCAATAATTTCTTCAATACCTCATTCATCAACCTCATGAAAGTACTCAGTGCATTTATTAGTCCAAAAGGCATCACCAAACACTCATACAATCCTTCATTTGTTTTGAATGTTGTCTTCCACTCATCCCCTTCTCTGATTCTAATCTGATGATATCCACTCTTCAAATCTATCCTTGTAAATTATTTAGATTCACTCAAACAATCCATAATGTCATCCATCCAGAGGAAAGGAAATATGTACTTCATTATGATTTTGTTTATGGCTCTAGAGTCTGTACACATCCTCCATTCTCCATCCTTCTTAGGTGATAACACACCAGGTACTGCACAATTCTCTGATCAAACCCTTCCTCAACAATTCTTGCACTTTTCTATTCAATTCTCCATTCCCTATCGGTGTCATCTAGTGTGTTGCTTTATTAGGAAAACTAGCTCTAGGAATCAAATCCACGCAATGACTAATACTCCTCATAGGTGGAAATCCATCAGGTACATTATCTGAAATGATATCTTCATATTCTGTTAGCATCTCCTTTATCTCCTCTGATTGTTCTTTTACATGCTTCATGTCTTCAGCCTTCTTAGTAACCAAGGAATGGCACATGTTCTCATGTCTTAGTCCATCCATAAATCTCCTTCCATCAACCAAGAAAATTCTAGCACTCATACAAACCTCAACTTTAGGAACATCCTCCAATGGAAACAAAGTTTGCTTCATCCCATTAGCAACAATGGTATATGTGTTCTTCTTTCCATCATGAATAGCTTTTCTATCATACTTCCAAGGCCTTCCCAACAAAACATGGCATACATCAATAGGCATGATGTCACAAAAAACTTCATCATGATAATTTCCTATCTTCAATTTCACCAAACATTGTTCACTTACCAGTATCTTATGCTCATATTGAATCCATACTATCTAATAGGGCTTCAGGTGTTTCAATCTTTCCAACTTCAATTTGATCATGATTTCTTCAGAAACCAGGTTCTTAGAGCTTCCACTATCAACAATCACTTTGAAACATTTACTAGCTATCTTGCACTTGTTTCGAAACAAATTATTTCTTTGCAACGGTTCCTGCTCCATCTCAATTTGACACAATACTCTTATGTTCACTAACACTTCTCCCTCTTCTGGTTTATTAGATGATCCAACATGATCCTCAAGAAATTTTGTCCTTCTACTATTCTCTATCTTTCTACTTGTCTCTCCCTGATTACATTCAAATGATCTATGTCCTTCTCCACCACACTTAAAATAAGTTCCCCTAAATACTCTTTTCTCCTTATCATCTTTTCTATAACCTTCATTCCGGTAACCACCATATCCTCCTCTCTGTTAAGAGTTTCCATCATCTCTACGGTATGAATTATCATTCTTACTGACTTCCTTATCTTTATTATGATCTCCAAAAGGCCCTCTTCCTCCTCCAGTAAAAGTTCTTCCTCTCTGTCTCTACTCATGTCTTTTTTTCAACTTCTATTCTATTTTTAGGGCACATTGGTATGCCTCTTCCACACTCTACAATTTGATCAAATTGATCTCATCCTTTATAGATGACCTCAAGCCATTCACATATCTGGCTACTTGCTCAACCTCATCCTCTGAATGTTTGAATCTGATATTCAACTTGTAGAACTCCTTAGTATACTTTATCACACTTGATTCCTTCTGCTTCAAATTTTGCAACTTCTTGAACAAACTAATCTGATAGTTTGCAGGCATAAACTTCATCTTCAACTTATTCACCATTCGATCCCATGATTTTATCTTCTCCTTTCCTCTTCTTTGCCTATCTATTTGCAAATGTTCCCACCAAAGGGATGCATTTCCTTTAACTTTGTACAAGAAAATTTCACCTTCTTATCTTCGGTGGTACCTTCAAAATAAAAATACTTCATCTCAGTTATCCAATCAATAAATTCATCTAAATCCAACTTACCACTATAATTCGATGGATTGAAATGTGGTCTAGTATTTACCCTAGTTAGGGCTCTTATGAACCTCTCTTCTCCCTGATCCAGGCCAATTTGATTTTCTCTTTCCCTTTCTTGTTCTTTTATCTCTTCATCACTCACATCATCAAATGGTCAACCTCTCCTCTAGGCCATTTTGACTACTTCCAATCTGCAAGCAATTCCTCTCAACATCTCCACATAGCTAGGTTTTCATTTCTATGCACTCTATTTTCTCTACCATTTCTTCTTCCCACCATCTTTACACAAGTCCTCTGTAGCTGCAGGTCAAATCCTTAGTCCGCCACCCCACAAAAAATCTTCAATAGGACTCTGCAAACTCTGACGATCTCTCACGGAATGAACCTAGCTCTGATACCAATCTAGTGTAGCCATGATAGGAGGGTCCTCAAAGAGAACAATTTGAACCAGGCAACAAGAGTCACATAATAGAAGCAACACAAAATATGGAGGAAAATGCAAATTCAAACCTTCTTATTATCAGAAATCTCAGTTACAAATGGCTAGAAACACCTGGGCTTATTGATTTGGCTCATAGGCCTGATACAACATGCTCAAAATACAATATTCCTATATTCTCCTTAATGTGAGCTGAAATACTACATATAAAAACCTATCTTTCTCAAATATACCTTCCTAATGGTCTATTGTACAATGATTTATATCACATCTTGAGATCTAGAATCTTTCGCATCGGCCAAAGATCATTACAATCCCCGATGAAGGAAATGTAATGTGTGCATGAAATAGGTCGGACCTAAATTTTAATTTCTCCTCGACGAGTTCAAAGGATGAAGTGTGAACCAATAACTAAGGTCGCGGAAACTCCATGGAATAATTTGGAACACCTCACAAGGATCTGCAAGTTACAGGAAGGATACATAAGAGATAAATCTAGCCATTATGCTTGAAACTATTTCAGTGCACTATTCTCAAAACTACCACTTAATCCAGAAGTGATAACTTATTGGAAAAAGATCCAATCAATCTAAAATATTGGAATAAGGAAAATGAACATGTCCATGATGAAAACATAGATTCATGGGGTCTAGCAAGAAAATATGAAGAAATATCGATTCTGCCAACTTGAACTAAACAAGGACTGAACAAGAACAAAACTAGAAGATTTTTTTTGGTTGATGCAGGATTGCAAAGAACCAAGGATTCTCTTGCATCACCTTTCCACCAGCATAATTTGCATACCTATTAAACCAATCTCTATGAGATTTCATGTGAAAGGATGCACCTTGATTCAAACAATCAGACATCATCAGATGCCTAAGTTTCCAAGGCTATAGTGAAGGCTTCTACATCACTCTGAGAGGAGTCATTGTCCAAAGATTTATTAGTCTTCCTCTTTTTCTCTCCTTACAATCATTTCGAATATGACCAATCTTCCCACAGTTCCAGCATTTTGCCTTGGACTTCTTACCAAGAGACATTGATCTCCCCTTTGAATTGGATTTAGACTTATTATCTTTCTTCTTGCCTCTCTCCTTTGATCTACCCCAAATAGCAAGAGCCTCCTTAGCCATCTCAAAATAATTCCTCCACATTTCTTTTGGCAATAGTGAGCAAACCACATCTTCCATCTTGAAAGTAGTTGTTGTACTTCCAATAGCCATTACTAGATGGTCCCAAGTGTCAAGTAAGGAGCATAATAGAAGCATAAGTCGATCCTCCTCCTCTATATTCACACCCACAAATGACAACTAAGTAACAATCATATTAAAAGAATTCATATGGTCTACTATAGATGCACTGTCTTCCATCTTCAAGGAGTACAACTTCTTCCTTAGAAAAAACTTATTCCCTAGAGACTTTCCCTGATAAATGTCACCAAGTTTCTTCCATAATGAAGATGCAGTCTTCTCCTCATGGACGTTCAGGAGAACAAAATCGTCCAGAAAAAGTCTTATCATCCCTCTGGCTTTTCTATCTGTGAGGTCCCAATATTCTTGCTTCATACTTTGTGGCATAGTTCTAGACACAACAATCTAGAGGTCTCTATCCACCAACAAGTCTTCCATTTTGAGGTTCCACTACTCAAAATTTATGCCATTTAACTTTTCAATTTCTACTCTACCTGATGTACTTTCCATCTCAAACTATAAACAAGACAATCAGTTCTTTTGCAAGACTCCCACTAAACTAGATTAGCACCAAAAACTAGCCCTACTCACAAGGATAACAACACTAGCCAAGCTCTAATACCACTTGTAAGGAAAGCAACGGTGTGGAAAATCCCTTCCTAATGCAAAATCCTTAGGAAAGAAGTGCAAAAAAAGCTTCAATTTAACAAGTTACATTCATTTGAGATGTACATTCATAGAACAAAAGGATAGATGAAAAAAACACAAAGAGATAACACTAGATATATGTGGGAAAACCCTTATGGGAGAAAAAAACCACACACCAAGTAAATTCACTTTGTATTACAGTAAATAGATTACATACATAGTTATAGACTTTATTCTCAGACGTAAACTCACAACAACAATACAATCCCCTTGGTCAACCTCACTCATAGACTATAGCTCGCCTCACACTATTACAATGTTCGAAAGTATACAATGTAAAAACATACACAACAACCATTAGGTTTTCATTATCTTCATTATCTTCACCAACAAGCTTCCTTCGTCTTGGGCCATGCACACCGCCATCCAACAAGCATCAATTTACCCAATAATAAATTTAGTTACAAAGAATATAACTATATTTTCACTTTGTCAACCCTCGAGTCAAATCTGCATTTAATGCAAATATATCATTGTGAGGAAATACATCTTTTGGTCTAATGATCATTGATTCACAAAAGTGATGTAGAATCAATGAATGAATTTGTGTCATGTGTTGACACATCACTCATCCATCGCTTTGACTATCATACCAATATATCGTCTCGTTCCATGTGGTCCCCACTATCCACACAACATCCATGTCACTACCGTATGACTGACATCACCATCCATGCAAACCAGTCCCACCATCCATTGGTCATGTTGCCAAGTCAAGAGAAATATTAACTTAATAACCTCCAGTCAGAGGTTAGGAAATTCCATAAACCCGCAACAAGAAGAAAGGGATCACCAAGTTGGGGTTAGGAAAACCTGAAGTCCGTGACAACAAGGAGATCACCATGTCGAGAGGTTATGAAAATTACAAACCCCGCACATGAGTTCTAAAGTTAAGAAAACCAATGATCCCACAACTAGCTTGATGTCACCCAGTTAAGAATTTATGGAACCCCGCGACTTAGGTTAGAGATTTCGGCGATAGGCCGACAATGAAAGCCAACAAAGGGGAAAAATGCCAAGTTATTAATAGAGGTTCAAGCCAGCAAGTTGAGGCACATTTTCCAATAGGTTTAAGGTTTGAGGGTTGATGATTGAGGGTTGAGGTTTGAGAATTGAGGGTTGAGAGTTTAATGTACAGTGTAGAGGATAGAGGGTAGAGGGTTTAAGGTTTTAGGGTTTAAGGGTTAAGGGTTGAGTGTTTAAGTTTGAGGGTAAAGGATTCAGGGTATAGGGTTGGGGGATTAGGGTTGAGGGTTGAGGGTATGATGTATAGGGTAGAGGGTATAGTGGTTGAGGGAGTAGGTTTTAAGGGTTGAGGGTTGAGGAATTAGGGTAGAGAGTTTAATAAGGGGGTTTAAGGGTTTAAGGGTTGAGGGATTATGGTTGAGGGTAGAGGGTATTTGGTTGAGGATTGAGGGTAGAGGGTTTAAGGGTTGAGGGTTGAGGATTTAGGTTTTATGTTTGAGTGTTTAAGGGTTTAAGGGTCGAGATTTTAGGGTTGAGGGATTAGGGTAGAGAGGGAGGGATGGATGGATAGAGATATGGAGGGATAAGTGAGATAGAGAAAAGGAGAGAAGAGGAGGGAGGGATAGAGATATATGAGGTTTGAGGATCCAATGTATAGGGTAGAGGGTTGAGAATTGAGGTTATAAGGTTGACGACCTATAAGGTTGATGGATTAGGGTATTGGCTTGAGGGTATAGGGTTGAGGGATTAGGGTTGATGGTACATGATTAGGGTTGAAAGTCCAATGTATAGGATAGAGGGTATCAGAGTTGAGGGTTTAGAGTTTGAGGGTTTAGGATTGAGGGATTAAGGGTTGAGGGTTAAGAATTGAGGTTTGAGGGTTAAATGTATAGGGTAGAGGGTTTAAGGGTTTAGGGTTTAAGATTTGAGGGTTGAGGGTTGAAGCTTGAGGGTAGAGGATTGAGGGTATAGGGTTGGGGGATTATGGTTGAGGCTCCAATGTATAGGATAAAGGGTATAGGGGTTGAGGGATTAGGGTTTAAGGGTTGAGGGTTGAGGGTTGAGGGATTAAGGGTCAAGAGGGTTTAGGGATTAAGGTAGAGAGTTTACTTGGGTTTAAGGGTTTAAGGTTTCAGGGTCTATGGGTTGAGGGATTAGGGTTGATGGTTGAGGGCATTGGGTTTAGGGTAGAGGGTAGAGGGTTTAAGGGTTTATGGTTTAAGGGTTGAGGGTTTAGGTTTGAGGGATTAGGGTAGAGAGGGAGAGATGGATAGATAGAGAGATGAAGGGAGAAGTGAGATAGAGAGAATAAGAGAAGAGGAGTGAGGGACAAAGATATATGAGGGTTGAGAATCCAATGTATAGGGTATAGGGTTGAGAATTGAGGGTAGAGGGTCCAATGTTTAGGGTTGAGGGTAGAGGGTAGAGGGTTTAAGGTTGAGGGTAGAGGATTGAGAGTATAGGGTTGAGGGATTAGGGTTGAGGGTCCAATATATAGGGCATAGGGTATAGGGGTTGAGGGATTAGGGTATAAGGGTTGAGGGTTGATGGATTAGGGGTTGAGCATTAAGGGTGGAGAGAAGGAGAGGGGATAGGAGGGAGAGAATTGAGACAGAGAGAGAGGGAGGGAGTGGGAGAGATATAGAGGGTAGAGGGTTTATAATTCAGGGTATAGGGTTGAGGACCTATAGGTCAAGATGGGTTTGGGTTATTGGGTTGAGGGATGAGGGTTGATGGTAGAGGGTAGAAGGTTTAAGGGTAGAGAATTTAGGGTTTGAGGGTAAAGGTTTTAGGGTTTAGGGTTTAGGGTAGAGGGTTCAGGGTTTAAGGGTTGAGGGATTAAGGGTTGTGGGTAGAGGGTAGAGGGTAGAGGGTTTAAAGGTTTAGGGTTTAAGGGATTAGGGTTGAGGGTTTAAGGTTGAGGGTAGAGGATTTAGGGTTTAGGGTAGAGGGTAGAGGGATGAGGACCTATAGGGTTGATGGTTTAGGGTATTAGGTTGAGGGTAGAGGGTAGAGGTTTAAGGGTTTAGGGTTGAGGGTTTAGGAGTGGGGAGTAGAGGGTTTAGGGTTTATGGTTTAAGGTATAGGTTTGAGGGTACATGGTTGAAGGATTAGGGTTGAGGGTTAAGGGATTAAAATTTTAGGGTTGAGAATTGAGGGTTGAGGTTTTAATGTATAGGGTAGAGGGTAGAGGGTAAAGGGTTTAAGGGTTGAGGGTTGAGGGTGAAATTGGCAACCTAACTTGGAATGTTTGAAAAAATGGGTCTAAGAAATGGGGACTCCTAGTGATTTAAATCACCAGGAGACCCCATTTCTTGGACCCATTTTTTCAAATAGGCCACTACATTGCCAATTTCATCGAATTGGCAAGCTAATGGATGAAATTGGTATCCCTACATTGCCAATACCAATTTCACCCACTAGCTTGCCATTTTGGTGAAATTAGCAATGTAGTGTCTTGTTTGAAAAAATGGGTCCAAGAAATGGGGTCTCCCATTTCTTGGACCCATTTTGTCAAACATGCCCAGTTAGGTTGCCAATTTCACCCACTGGCTTGTCAATTCAGTGAAATTGGCAATGTAGGCCAAGTTAGGTTGCCAATTTCACCCACTAGCTTGCCAATTCAGTGAAATTGGCAATGTAGTAGTATATTTGTGGGTTGGGTTCAAGAAATGTAGTCTCTCGATTTACATCACTAGGAGACCCCTACTGGACTCCATTTTTAAACAAGCCGCTAGGATGCCAATTTCACCCACTAGTTACACCGTGAAATTGGTTGTAGTGGTTCATTTGAGGGAAATAAGTCCATAAAATGGGGTCTCCCATGATTTACATCAACGAGACTCCATTTCTGGAATCATTTTTCCAAACAGGCCAAGCTAGGTTTCCAATTTCACCCACTAGCTTGCCAATTCGGTGAAATTGGCAACCTAGCTTAGCCTATTTGAAAAGATGGGTCCAAGAAATGGGGTATCTCAGTGATGTAAAATCGGGTCAGGAGACCCCATTTCTTAGACCCATGTTTCTTTCCAAACAGACCAAGTTGAAGGCGACCACCACTGAAGCCAAGGCCAATCTCTAAGGAAATTGGCAAACTTAACCTGGAGATAGGAGGAGGAGAGAGAGAGAGAGGAGGGGATAGGGAGGGAGACGGAGAGAGAGGGAGGAATGGTAGAGGGATAGAGGAAGAGGGTTGGTAGTGGATATGAAGAGAGAGAGAGATGGAGAGAGGGAAAGAGGATAATGGAGACAGGAGGGAGGATAGATGGTGAGGAAGGGTAGAGGGTGGAGAGTGGAGAGAGGGGGTGGAGACCGGTATAGATGATGGCAGGAGGATAGAGGGCATATGGCTGTAAGGAAGAGGGCAGAGGGTTAAGGGTAGTGGGAGAGAGATAGGAGGAGGAGTGAGAGAGGATAATGGAGAGGGGAGAGGGGTGGAGGAGGAAAGGGGGGGAGGAGGAGAGGGGTAAGGAAAAGAGAGATAGAGAGAATGGAGAGGGAGGGAGAGAGAGGGAGAGAGATAGAGGTGGCAGGGAAACAGGAAAGAGAGAGACGGAGGGAGGAGGGAAAGAGGAGTGGAGAGAGATAGAGGGTGGCAGGAGGGTGGAGGGTGGAGGGAGACCGGAGGGTGAGGAGGAGACCTAAGAAAGAGAGAGAGGGAGGGAGTGGGAGAGACAGGAGGGGTAGAGGATAGAGGGTATAAGGGTTAAGGGTAGACAGTATAGGGTTTAGGGTAGAGGGGAGAGAGATAGGAGTGAGCGAGTAAGAGAGTTTTGAGAGAGGGATAGGGGGTAGTAGGGAGATACTTGAGAGAGAGAGGGATGAAAAATTGAGATAGAGAGG
>VDFB02000002.1:116616367-116744200 GCA_007258455.2 Sequoia sempervirens
AAAAGATATATGAGGGTTGAGGATCCAATGTATAAGGTAGAGGGTTGAGAATTGAAAGTACAGGGTTGAGGACCTATAGGGTTGATGGTTTAGGGTCTAGGACCTACATATGGTTGAAGGATTAGGGTTGAGGGTCCAATGTATAGGGTAGAGGATATCAGGATTGAGGGTTTAGGGTTTGAGGGTTAAGGATAGAGGGTAGAAGGTTTAAGGGTTTAGGGTTGAGGGTAGAGGGTTTAGGGTTTGAGGGTATATGTTTTAGGGTTTAGGGTGGAGGGTAGAGGGTAGAGGGATTAAGGGTTGTGGGTTGAGGGTAGAGGGTAGAGAGAAAGAGATAGAAAAGAAACCTATAAAAAAGTCAACTTTCTCATAACACAAGCACATTTTGAAGTAGTAGAGATATGGTTGTTCTTTTAGCAAGACATAATGTGCTCGCATTACAACATGAGCGCGTTATAACATGAGTGAATTTTGGATTGCTCTAAAAATGGTAAAAAACTCAATATACCCATGATCTCAAGGCCCAAATTCTGCACATTCTCCTAGTTTTGTGTGTGCTCCGACAAAAAAGTGCTTTTTGATGATGTTGTGAAGAGTGCATGCATGTTTTTCACATTCCACCACCTTTGCATAAAATAGCAGAGTTTTCACATTGAAAGGAATATAATATAAATTAAATTCTGAATTCCATTCAAAAGTGATATATAATTGAAGTTTGGAGGGGACAAGCTTTTGAAAAAGTCAAATTTTTAAGAAGTTTGAAGAAAGAAGAAGCAAAGGCTAAATAATTGGGTAGAACTCCTCCATTTGAAACTTTGGTTTTTTAGGTATGTGAAGTCTTTACACATTTTCTTTCATTATATTATGGCTTTCTTTCATTTTTATTATTTTTCATATTCCATGTTTATCATTGTTTGTTTGTCATTATAACCTTAGCTTGTCAATGCACATTTTAAATTACATAGTTCTTTACACTTGCCAATTACATTTTCAAACCACATCTCTTTGAGGAATTTTTTTATTTAACAATTGAATTACCTTGTGTATGCTTCCACATTTTGTATACACATATATATGAGATAAGTTATAAGGAAGTAAAATAAAACATCATTTCTCAATCCTTTATTATGGATGTGCATACCACTCTCCAAAGCTTTCATTTTTGTATAGGCATGGGGGATGTTGGAAAATGTAGTT
Organism: Sequoia sempervirens; assembly: GCA_007258455.2. Classification (NCBI taxonomy): domain Eukaryota; kingdom Viridiplantae; phylum Streptophyta; class Pinopsida; order Cupressales; family Cupressaceae; genus Sequoia; species Sequoia sempervirens. Next base: position 116,617,565 of record VDFB02000002.1, read on the forward strand.
GAATTTTCATATGCTTGAAATTTTCTAAAGCCTTTTCAATAATTCTATTTTTTGCATATCCTACAATCATTATAGTCCATGAGGACATATCTCATTGAGGTATTTTGTCAAATAGTTATATCGAGCAGCTGATTGCCTTGTCTATGCTACCAAATTTTCTAGATAGGTCTCTAAAAAATTGGACTATACTCCTCCCACATTGATAGATCTTTGAATCTATTTTGGTTTTCATATCTATTTCTAAATTTACCTCATCACTTATGTTGTGATATATTTTAAATGTTTCATTGATTAGTCTACCCACAAGGGATTCTAACCCTTCTCTCCATTGTTTCAAGACTCTTTATTCAGGGCTAAGTTAGCAACATGGGGAAAGGTGTAGCCTATCTTGCAATCAGGGCTCAAAATGGAAGCATGGACAAGGAATTTGAATTGTTTGACAATAATTTTTTTGTATAAATGTATGCAAAATGTGCTAGCATTGAAAATATAGTGAGCTTGGCAAGATAGTGAGCTCACTCACTAGCTTGCCAATGCAGTAGGGTTGACAAGGTAGGGGCAGCGTATGCCTCATAGAAATGGGGTCTCACGTACATCACTATGAGACCCCATTTCTATGAGGCATATGCTGCCCCTACCTTGTCAACCCTACCGCATTGGCAACATCACTGTGAGACCCCATTTCTATGAGGTATATGCTGCCCCTACCTTGTCAACCCTACCGCATTGGCAAGCTAGTGGAGCATTAGCAAGCTAGCTCACTCACTAGCTTGCTAATGTAGTAGGGTTGATAAGGTAGGGGCAGAATATGCCTCATACCCAATTCTATGAGTCATACACTACCCCTACCTTGTCAACCCTACCCCATTGGCAAGTTACTGGAGCATCAATAAGCTAGCTTACTCACTAGCCTTCCAATGCGGTAGGTTTGACAAGGTAGGGGAAGTGTATGCCTCATAGAAATGGGGTCTCATAATGATGTACATCACTGTGAGATTCCATTTCTATGAGGCATACACTTCCCCTACCTTTTCAACTATACCACATTGGTAGGCTAGTGAGTGAGCTCACTAGCTTGTCAATGTGGTAGGGTTGACAAGGTAGGGGTATTGTATGCCTCATAGAAATGGGGTCTCACGGTGATGTAGGCTAGTGAGTGAGCTATCCTATCAATGTGGTAGGTTTGAGAAGGTAGGGTCAACGTATGTCTCATAGAAATAGGGTCTCATGGTTATGTATATCATTGTGAGACCCCATTTCTATGAGGCATACATTTCCCCTACCTTCTCAACCCTACTGCATTGGAAAGCTAGTTCACTCACTAGCTTGCTAATGCACCACTAGCTTGTTAAGGAATTTGAATTGTTTGAAAAGGAATTTGAATTCACATGCCTTGTCCATGCTTCTATTTTGAGCCTAGCTTGCAATCATGGCATGCCACATTACCAAATTTCTTTAAGGAATTCCATCAGAAAATTCATGTGACCTTTGTCTATGCTAGAAATACTCTTCTATAGGATGATTGTAAGTATTTTGTATGAAGCCTTGAATGACATATATTTCATTTATTTGTATGTATTCATTTTTTAGGAACTAATATTCATCTCATTACCATGCTACAGGTAAAATTATCTACCTTGCCAAGGAAATGAACAAGGAATAAACTAACATATGAAGAGTATGAAACCAAAAAATAAAAGGACAGAGAATGGTTGAGGGCATATCATGAAAAGAAGAAATTGGATACGATTGAAAAAAAAAAGACAATTGAAGAGGAACCTCAACCATGAAAAAGAAAAAATGAATTAGCAGCACAAAGGGCACAAATGTTAAAGCATTGTGGTAAGACATATTCAAATACTGTAGTTGGAGACACACCCTCTACCACAAGTGAATATGAAGGGACACCATTAAACACAAGCGAATATGGAGGGACACCATCTACCACAAGTGAATATGGTTGGACACCATTTGCTGCATCTCAAGTTGAGAGTACATCATCACTCAAATTTGACGAAGAAGGTATGCCATCATCCCCATGTGAACCTCAAGGCATGTCTTCTACCCCAACATCGATCAAAGGTATACAATCTAACCTGCCTCAATTAAATATTGATAAAATTCCTAATGTTGAGATGTATGTACCTAGGAGAACACCTCAAATTTTACGTAGAAAGCCAAAGTATTTGATTAATATTGATGAGGATATTTTGCAGCACATGGAAGGTAAGATTCTAGCATGCACTTGTAGAAGATATGTTGATAAGATTTGGAAATTATTCTTTGAAAGGCTAAATGAGACCACAAGATGTCAACTCTTTGTTGAAATGATGCAAGGTATAAAGTATAGAACCATCATGAATACTCTTGGATTGAGAACATCGAATGCTTCAAATGAAAACACTATTATGAAGAATCTAATGGATGATTATGAGAGTGTGGGTAAGACCTCATGCTCAAAGGATAGTAATGTCACCCAATGTGTCATTACATTGAATTTGATAAATATTCAAACAAAGAGAGATCATTTCATTAGAACGATGAGTGAACAATTGAGAATTAATAAAAAAAAATTATCAAGAGCCATTCAAAGGTGGCAAAGAATTGAGGGAACCAATTCAAATGAATTATGGGCATTCTTGGAGAGACTGCCATGAAAATATTAAAAAGTTGTTGAAGAATTGAGAACACTAATTGAAGAGTGTTGGAAGAATAACACAAGGCCATCTTCAAATCAAATGGATGTGGTAAGAAGGAGAATCAGTAGTCAGAACCGTGAGCCAAATCCAAAACATTTTTTGGATATGACTCAAACCCAATTTTTTCATAAATTTCAATAGGATTATCCTCAAATTAGTATTTTTCAAAGATATTTTGAAATGATTAAACATTTTTATGTCAAGATAAATCACACATGTACTACTTGTATTTGTAGACTACATATTGAATTCTTTAACCATTATGATGTTTATCATTCTATATGTATATATTTTCATACTAACGATGTTTTGCAGTATTGTGGCATAGAATCCACACCATCATCTTCAAGAGAGTTCTTATCAAAAAAATTATGTGAAATAGAGGATGGCCAAATATTCTATAGGACAACATTCTTGGATGGTTCATGCGAGCATTGCAGTGGCTTGTGGCGTATGCCAGTATGTCAACATATGGAAAGCATAGATGAGTTGGGACAAAAACTAGTAGAGTTTAGGAAGTATAAAACAAAGGCATACATTACAAAAGATGGTAATCAAGAAAAAAGGTGTGATTTAGTTATTAAGAAGATTCTAGTGTATCAGTTTATGTCCATGTTTCATGACAAAATAGTGTATTAGTATGCAAGGCATACCCATAGAGCCCGATGGTTGGACACACAATTCAAGCTATGCAAGGACACCTTTCTAGTTGGTAGCATAGTATCAGTGGTTGACTATGCAAAGAAATACACTCTATAGCCATAGCGTGAGGTGCAGTCACAATATGACAACTCCACATAGGTTTCAATATTTGTGCACATAACATTCATTCATGCAGTTGGTAGTATAGAGGACCAAAGGAAGGTATTGAGGGAGTATCACTTTTATATTAGTGATGATCACACACATTCTCTAGATTTTGTGCAAGGTTGCTTCCAGATGTTCTACAATGATTTAGTTTAGAGGGGCATAGCATACAGTCAACATTTAATATGGTTGGATAACTGTGCAACACAGCTCAAGAACTCATGCATATTCTACTAGTCGAGTAGGATGCATGTCATTATAGGTGTTTAGCATATGTGGAACTTTTGTGAATCCGGGAATGGAAAGGGGGAGGATGATGGTGTAGGAGCATGTGTGAAAAGAGCATTAGCATGAGAAGAGTTAAAGTATAAAGATAATGAAAAGTTGACAAATGCAAAATCAATTGTCTAGTGGTGTAATGCTTCTATGGGCCCAGGTAATGAAGGTGCATCTTTAGTTCATATATTTTTTTGGTTGATGGATGATACTAACATTGCATCATACAAGGATTGTTGTACACTAACAAGATTGAGTGAGCTACACTCTTTCCTTAGCTTAGATGCAGGTTCATGGAGTATCAATACATGAAAGATGGATTCTTTTGTTCTTCATGTACAATGCAAGCCTAAAATGATTGTGAGTCAAAGGAGTGGGTTGAGAAATGGTTGACAATTTATCTTACCCCACTTCACACGTATCGCCATTTGACAAAATTGGAACTAACATAGATGGATTCATTAGTCGACTTTGACCATATATCAGATCTAGTTCAACCAGGTAATATATCTACTTGCTTCATTTTTGAAATTTCTATTGTTATCTTACTTTGTAGTGTATTCATAATGTTGACTAATTTCAAGAGATTTGTTGCACATATCAATGCAAGGCATGCTTATGCAATTATTGTGTTGTTGTTTTGAGGCCAAAAATAAATTGGAGGCCCTAGGTATAGGTGGAGAAAACATTGAATACCCCACAAGTTCATTTGTTGGTACTGGAATGTGTTTTATAAGGTACCCACATAAGAGTGTTAAATATTAGTTGTTTCAAGACTTTGACATGCATCGTAAGACTCTTCATTACAAGAAACATTTCCATGGCATCAAATGTTTGTTTGACCATATATGGGGGTAGACCTTTGAACAAGACCTTGTGGAAGGTCCGTGAGTTTGACCATGAGGCAATACTTGACACAATAAAGAGTAGAGAAGACCCAGATGGTTTGTTGGATTAATTTGTAAGTACGCACATTGGTTCTTATTAATTTATACTTGTATGCACATTAATTTGTATGATGCTAATGCTATGATGCCAATGCTATCATCTTCTTTTACTTTTCCTATTTGTAAGTAACCTACTAAAAATTGATTGGTGTCCCCTTGCAAAAAAAATGATTTATTAGCCATCCAAGAGGATTTCAGCCAAAAAACCAATGCAACATCCTTATTTTGATGATCTTGACAAATCTCAATTATGATTTTAAGCCATTATAAAAGTGTGTGTGAAGTTTGGTGAGGGAATTTCAAGTTATTCATTTGAAGTTATCCTTATCATGAGCACCTATGATGTAGACATTATAAGAATATCTCAAATTTCAAGTTATTCTATTCATGAGAGGTGTTGTGTGCAATAGGTATCTTGGAACTCCCAGTGAAGATGTATGACCAGGAGTGACTAAGTTAAGAGACTGGAATGCCTATCCTCAATTGAAGCATCAAGATTTATGCCTTGTTGTTCCTGAGTTGGAACCAAATGGTGTGGATTTATTGTCTATAAGTTCCTTCCATCCATTTTCATTTCATTACCATTTTGGATGCTTTTTATTTTTCTTCTTTTACTTTGCGCATTTGTAATTAAACTACTAAAAATTGATTGGTCTCTCCTTGCAGAAAATGTTGATTTTGTGAGCCATCAAAGAGAATCTTAGCCAAAAAAGCAATGCAACATCCTTATTTTGATGATCTTGACAAATCTCAATTATGATTTGAAGCCATTATAAAAGAGCATGTGAAGCTTAGCAAGGAATCTCAAATTATTTGTTTGAATTTAACCTCATTATGAGCACCTATGATGTAGACATTATAAGAGAATCTTGAATGTATACGTGACATTGTAAAAGATCTATGACAACAAAGTACCTAAGGCAGTGTGCCTATAAGTACAAGCACTTGGGTTTCATAATGGTGTATGAATCATATTAGACAATTGTACCACAAACATAACAATTAGGATAGCTAAATAAATTTTATTTTATTGTAAACATCATATTATTAATATAGTGAGTGTAATAACTATTGATGGTTACTAATCATTCTTTTTCTTCTTTTATTATCTCCCTATTATAACTAACACCAATTAACTAGCATATTATGAAAACTTCATTTATTAAAAAAAATCAACCTAATGATTATATATCAATATAAATATAGCATATAGTCTATTGAAATAAACACTTGTAATGATATTTACTCAAATATTGAAATTTATTGCTGCCCTCAAGCATTTGTAATTTAAGCAACGTAATCCCTTAATAGTCCAAATTAAAAAAGGGCAACAATATTTGACGGTCTATTACCTAGATACCATGTTAGTTACAGGCATTCTTTTTGAGGCATTGTGATCACATAGGGAACCTCTATAATAACCTCTTGGTTTTTGTTATCTCATAATCATTTTTCTATGGTGTCCAATTTTGACTTGATGGAAAAAGTGTCAATTGCAAGCAATGTAAAGTTGCAAAGTGGTGCAACCTTCATTATGTAACTCATGTGACCAAATGCATTGTTCCAATGCATCTAAACGAGTAGTTTTATGGTAGGAATGGTCTTTTTTCACACCCAAACACACATAATCACTCTGAGCTATGTTCAACTGGATTGATCCCTTTAGAGTCCAAAGTGCAAAAGGGCATGAATCTTTGATAGGCTATTACTTGAAAACCATGATGCTTAAAAACTCTTCATTTGAGCCTACAAGATCATGTTGGTCCTCTCTACAATAACCTCTCTCATTTTTTGTTATCTTGAAGTCATTTTCTTGTGGTATCCTATTTTCACTTGATGGAAAAAGTGTCAAATGCAAGCAGTGTAAAGTTGCAAAGTGGTACAATTTTTGTTCTGCAACTCGTGTGACCAAACGAACTATTCTAATGCATCTGGATGGGTAAATTTATTCTATGAATGGTCCTCTTTCTCACCCAAACATGTGGAATCTCTTTGAGCTACGTTCAACCAGTTCGATCCCTTAAGGGTCCAAAGTGCAAAAGTGAAGCAATCTTTGACGGGCTATTACTCAAAAACTGTGGTGCTTATGAACTCTCTATCTAAGCCTACGAGATTGTGTTGGGCCACTCTACAATAATATCTCTTTTTCTTTTATCTCAGAGTGGATTTCTCATGCTATCTAGTTTTCACTTGATGGAAAAAGTGTCAAATGCAAGCACTGCAAAGTTGCAAAGTGGTGCAACTTTTGTTTTGTAACTCATGTGACCAAATGGACTATTCCAACACATCTAGATGGGTGGGTTTACACTAGGCATGTTCCGCATTCACACCCAAACATGCAGAATCACTCCGAACTACATTCAATCTGTAGAACCCTTAAGAGCCCAAAGTGCAAACTAGTTGCAATCTTTGACGGGCTATTAATCGAACACTATGATGCTTAGAAATTTCTCATTTGAGCCTATGAGATTGTGTTGGGGCCCTCTAGAATAACCTCTCTCAATTTTCACTATCTTGGAGGTGTTTCCCCATGGTGACGAATTTTCGCTTGGGGAAAAAGCTGTCAAATGCAAGTAGTTAAAAATTGCAGAGCGGTGCAACTTTCGTTCTACAACTCATGAAAAAATGAATTGTTCCAACACATTTGGGTGGTATGATTACACTAGGAATGGTTCCTTTCACACCCAAATACGCAGAATCACTCAAAGCTACATTCAACTGACATAATCCCTTAAGAGTTCAAACTGCAAAATGGTTGCAAACTTCATCATACTATTACTCAAATACCATGTCACTTAGAAACTCCTCGTCTAAGTGTATGAGATCATGTTGGGCCCCTCTACAATAACCTCTCTCAGTTTTTGCTATCTTAGAAGAATTTTTTTGTGGTAGAATTTTTTCACTTGGGGAAAAAGTTGTCAAATGCAAGTAGTTGAAAGTTGCAAAGTGGTGAAACTTTTGTTCTACAACTCGTGTGATGAAACAAACTATTCCAACTCATTTGGGTGGGTACGTTTATGCTAGGAATGGTCCTCTTTCACACCCAAACATGTTGAATCATTTCGAGCTACATTCAACTGACATAATCCCTTAAGAGTCCAAAGTGCAAAATGACTACAATCTTCGATGGGTTATTACTCGAAAACCATGATACTTATAAAATTATCATCAAAGCCTATGGGATCGTGTTGGGCCCCTCTACAATAACCTCTCTTAGTTTTTGCTATCTCATAGGCATTTCTCTGTGGTGGAAAATTTTCACTTGGGGAAAAATTGTCAAATGCAAGTAGTTGAAAGTTCAAAAGTGGTGCAAATTTTGTTCTACAACTTGTGTGACCAAACAGACTGTTCCAATGTGTCTAGAGGGGTATATTTACACTATGCATGGTCCTCTTTCACACCCAAACATGTGGAATCGCTTCGAACTACTTTCAACCAGCTCGATCCCTTAAGGGTCCAAAGTGCAAAGGGGAAGCAATCTTTGATGGTCTATTACTTGGAAATTGTGATGCTTATGAAATCTTTGTCTAAGCCTATAGGATCATGTTGGACCACTCTACAATAACCTCTCTCAGTTTTTGTTATCTCAAAGTTGTTTTCCTGTGGTGTCCAATTTTCACTTGATGGAAAAAGTGTCAAATACAAGCAATGTAAAGTTGCAAAGTGGTGCAACTTTCATTTTGTAACTCGTGTGACCAAAAAAATTGTTCCAATACATATTGATAGGTATGTTTATTCTAGCCATGGTCCTATTTCATACCCAAACACACTGAATCACTCTGAGCTACATTCAACTGACTTGATTCCTTATGATGGCATGCAAAACAATTGAAAAGAGAAACAAACACATGACAGTTGAGAAGTTTGAGTTTTCCACACAAAAAGCATATGATCATCCTCAAGTATAGAGAGTGCAAGACATTTTTTAATTATCATCCTTGCCCTTATATCAATATACAACTAATTGTAAATGTGTACAATGGTGGAACTTGGAAACATTTTATTTTTCCTCAATTAACAACTTTGGTTGTGAAGCATTTTATCATTTTCATTTGAAATGATTTGTTATGCTTGAAAATTGGAGTCTAAGAGAAACAAGTGATGCTCTGACATACATTTATTATCTGGTGTGATAAATAAAGTTTCCACCATTGATTCCATTTCTTATTTGTATTATAAATTATAACTTGCTTTCTCTGAAGTCATTTCCTATACAAGAAATAATATTGCAAAAAGTTGACATATACATCTTTTGACGTGTTTATATGGTGATGGATCAAGAACATAACAATTCATTTTGCACTATGAGAATTATGTTGTGAAAATGTTTAAAGACTAGTCAAGATAAATGTTTCTATGATAATGTGTCAAGAAGTTAACTACTCATCATCTATTATGAATATTATGTTTTGCAAGTGTTGTGAAGATTATGTATCCTTTGCTTAATTGAGTTGTTCTAATCAAAAGATTAAATATATTGGAATATTTTTATCAAACATTTCATGGAATACCAATTGAAAATGTTTTTTTTTCTTTTAGATAAAAAATTTCATGGAACTCTTTAGATTAAACTAAATTGAGATATGTAAGAACTAGGGAGCATTAGGAAATACATTGCTCGAGGATCTTAAATCAACCTTCTCTCCCATTGCAATTTTGGGTGGATTATTACTTTCATTTTCCTATTTTCTAGCTAGAAATTTTCATTCTAGAAGGCTCATCTCTTGATATATTTTATACTAATTCTTAATCAATTATCAAGTTAATAATCAGTGCATTTATTTACAGTTAATCTTTTCTTTTCAATTTGTGCAATTTTGGAATGTGTAACTCTACTACTATTCCTAGAAATATTGAAGTTGTTTAGCATTAACTAATAAATTTTCTTAGAATCAATCAATTAATATTCAAGACAAACCGTGAAGGAAAGCAATGATCAATGCTAGGGCTAACCAATTAATAAGTATACGTGCGAATAAGTCAGGCATGTACATGTGAATAAGGGAAGCACAAGTACTCAAAAACACATAAGCCTTGAAGTATACGCACAAATACATAGTATACACAAATTAATACAAAGTATATGCATGAATACAAGGTATACGCATGAAAACACGTAAGTCACAAAGTATACATTAGAATACACGTAAGTCACAAAGTATACATATAAGTTGTAAAGTATACACTTGAATACACGTAACTCATTATATCTATTGAACCATGGATTTATAATTTAAATATGGACACCATCGATACAAAATATTTGTATCAACCAAATAGCCATGTAGGCATACATCAATATATGTCGATATAAGTAAAAAGTATATGTAAAAAATAGCCATATAGGCTTACGAGAATGCCATATAGGCATACAATGTCAAATATATCCAATACAAAATATGTACAAAAATGTCATATAGGCATACAACAAAGGGCTCTAGAATCAAAAGTCATTGCTCTCCATGCTCTCGAAATAAACTCTTACCATTTGTTTGTCGATTAGATGGTGATACGTATGTCACTTTTTTATGTTGTGGTCAAGGAGTGCTCCTAGTTCTCCTATGGTTTAGTTCTTGGTCAAGTCTTATCTGTTACAGTAAGAAGTAAAGACATTAATCTATATAAATTACATTATAAAAAATGATATATTTAACAAAATAATCACTTACCACCATCTGATGATCACTCTCCATGAGGGAAATATTAAAATGCCCATGTTGAGGCATGTTGAAGCCCCGTATAAACCATCTACATAGAAATTAAACTATGAATCAATAATGGTTTTATTTTTCACTAACTAACATCTATAAAAACGAATGTAAATTGAAATTTAGTAATTTTCCAAATACCTCCCCTGTCAGATCCATCAAGGAGTCTATAGCAGATGAAACACCAATCTCCATTTCCCTGTGAACATTTAGAGGTGTATCTGCTTGCAACATCTGAAAATAAAACAAAAAATTATTCAATCACGAAAACTACAATAGCAATCCATGTCATGACTTATAATGTATAAGATAATGAGCAAAATTTTGAGTACTTATTAAACTATATATTTTTTACTATCATGCTTACTATTTTCCCTATCTATATCTTGTTCGAAAGCATGTGTTTTTAGGATTTTATCCATAATAGCAAGGTGGTGAACTGTTTGATAAAATAATTTCATAGACATGTACGATAACTATGGTGGCATAGAGAAGGCAGTGAACTTTTTGAAAAAATGCCCCAAAGAAATGGGGTCTTATGGTGATGGAATTCCATTACAAACAAATGTGTCATGGCATTCCATCACCATAAGACCAAAATTATTTGAGGAATTTTTTCAAATAGTTCATTGTCTTCTCTATGGTATAATGATGGGATGGGGTGGATGGTATAGTGTGGTCTTGGTTATGAGATGGAGGGTGATCATGACATGAAGAGGGAGCGATGGGAACATGAACAAGTGGAATAAAAGGTGGAAGGTTCCATGGATTGGTAAATTGAGGATGAGGACCTTGAAAAGAATTTGGAGGGGAATTTTGGCTAATGGGTTGGTTTCTATTCTTCAAGCAATGATTTGTTCGAAAAAATCCTTAGAGAAATGTGGTCTCATGGTGATGGAATGGCATTCCATCACCATGAGACCACATTTCTTCAAGGAATTTTTTCATACTACTCACTGCCTTAACTATGATATTGCTTACTATTATGCTTTGATATATTTTTTCCAAGCATCCATAGTTTGTTGGAAAGCACCTATTTTAGGCTTTTAGCCATAGCAGCAAGGAAGTGAGAAGTTTGATAAAATACTTTGGTACACATGTATGGAAAATGTGGTAGCATAGAAAAGGTGGTGAGTTGTTTGAAGAAATTCCTTGAAGAAATATTGTCTCATGGTGATGGAATGGCATTCCATCACCATGAGACCACATTTCTTTAAGGTACTTTTTCAAAATACTCACTCCCTTGTCTATTCTATTGCTTACTATTATGCTTTGATAGATTTTTTCCAAGCATCCATAGTTTTTTGGAAAGCACCCTTTTTAATCTTTTAGCCATAGCAGCGAGGAAATGAACTATTTGATAAAATGCTTTGGTAGACATGTATTGAAAATGTGGTAGCATAGAAAAGGCGGTGAGCTATTTGAAAAAGTGCATCAAATAAATTGGGTCTCATGGTGATGGACATCACCATGAGACTGCATTTCTTTGAGGCATTTTTTCAAACAACTCATTTCCTTGTCTATGCTATTGCTTACTATTATTCTTTCATATATTTCTTCCAAGCATCCCTAGCATAGACAAGGCAGTGAACTCTTTGAAAAGATGCCTTAGTAAAAGGTGGTCTCATGGAATGCCATGACAAGCAAATGCAATTGGAAGCTGCTCCTACTTATTACTTATGCTATGTGAAGTAATTGCATCACTGCTTATGTTGACTTTCTAAACAACTATATTGTAGTTGAAATTTTGTCATCTATCAACATCTAGTTATTAGTTATGGAATGTGAAGTTATGCTTTAAGTTTGAAAGATGTGCAATGTAATGTAATCAACGATATGAATATAAACTACACAAATATATTAAGTACAATTCATTAGTTAAACTCTTTATTCTATTACATACATGCAGGTTTGTCTAAATCCACTGGCACTAGGAGGTGTTCCCTCAAAACCTCCAATATTAGCCGATTCAACATCCAAAATCACATATTAGAATACCATTCATAAAACAGTGCTATTAACATGTAATAAATTTATAATTGATTACTAGTTACATACCTCAATGGTAGATGCAATGGAGAAATAAGCGGGTGTAGGGCCGGTGTATCCAATATCAACACTGTGACCCTAAAATTTTATTAAAATCATAAAACTAAATTAGGTAATCTTGCATTTCAAAATTGAAATTTGATAAATTAAATACAATGTACATGCTAACATTTACTTGAGAATTGATACCATAGTTCTCATTTAAAATGATAGCTTCCCTCACCATCTCCATAGTTGCAAATGTATCCTCTGTAGTAGCCTCTTGAGTGCCAGTGGGGTCATATGAACAAGTTGCCTCACAAGCTTGACACAAATGGGATTGAAGCCCACCACTCAAAGAATCCCCTAGATGGAGTTGTAGTGTAGGGTTGGCATGTTGGATGACACTCTGGGTCAAAGATTTGTTGGTTTGCAAAGTATCTACCTTGGCTCTCTCCTTTGCAATGGAAGGGATAATGATGTGCTCATGAGGTGGCCTAGTGAGAGGTCGTCTCACTTACCTCCTAGGATCCTAATGTGCACTGGGTCTATCTTGAGTCGACCCCCCACCTCTCTCCTGGAAGTTCCTCATATCAAAATAATTTTGGATCTTGTTCAAGACAAACTCACAGTATAGTTTCCTCAGGAAATATTGCAGGACTTCATAATTATTGCATGGTGGGTAATCAAAAACCATGTACCACCTATCCCAAAAAAAGGTCCTAATCTATTGATGGTGGCACCAATGGATTGGAAACCTCTTCGCAATGAGGGTAAGATTTTCATTTGTGTGTGGGTCAGTGAATAATGAGCACAAATCTAATTTTGTAATTTTTAGATCTTTTACATATTTATATGATAATTTATCCCAATAATAATCCCTAGTTGCCTACCTCCTATCTTTCCAACCAGTTAATTGTTTTATGATTGAATCTACATGTTTTAATATTTCTTTGAGTGAAGTTGCAAGGGTCATTCTTTCCATGGTTGAACCGTTTGGATCATTCAACCTCATGATTAACCCCTCAATTTGTTTTTTATTGTTTTCAATTTCACACATTAAGTTTTGTTGAGTGCCAGGAGGATGTTGAGGGATTGGTGGAGGAGATTGTTGTTGTGGCTGTTCAACTCAAGGATTTTGTTGATGTTGTTGTTTTTGTGCTTGTTGAGGATTTTGAGGAGGGTTTTTAGGTTCATTAACATCTCCTACAAATTCAAAAAATAAATATCAAAAGCAACCTAAAACTAACAAATTCACAACCAAAAACAAACAATCCTTACCTCTCAGACCTCCTCGTTGACGTGGCATCATCTTGGTGATGAAACAACAACAATTTGATGAAAAAACTTGCTAGATGGCTCCTCCCAAAATGCAAGCATGGAAGTGAATGGTTTTGGCCATGGGTAGAAAAAAACATAGTCACAATGAAAATGGTTTCAAATTCCTTATTTTTTTTCTTTTAATACCTTATAGTGTGATCTCATTTTAATGTGCTCATGTTATGAGCTTTCAATTTTTTTTAAAAATTTTGGCCACAAATTGGCCCCCCATCTTTTTGCACCTGCCCCTAATGTTTAGTAGATTTGATGTTAGACACACAATTCAAAGGAAAAAATAACTGAATAGTCCACTAATCCCCCTTGAGAAGAGCTTCATTAAATTATCAACTAGGGCTAATGTAGGCTTGCGATGATGATGGAATTGTATGTGATTCCAAAGACTCAATACTGCCTAAATCATCCTAGCATAGGTGTTTACACTTGCTTAGAAAACACAAAAATGCATAGTAAAAGAAGTAATTTTGACATTATTTCCATGGGTACCTACAATGAAAGATTGTGACTATTTCACTATCAAGAAATGAATCCTAAAATTAGCCAATACTATTAATTAAACCTACACTTTAGACTACAACAAACTGAAGCAAACTAAAGCATGAATGAAAAACAAGAATTTTTCATAGATCCATTCATAATATAAAGAACCTAATTTCGACATGTATTCATGAAGTAACTAATTTAATAGTAATAAATATAAAAAAGATAAAGTGGGGAAAAACTACCTTGAGTGGCCCTTGCTCAAGTGATTGTCTCCATAGATGTAACCCAAAAATAACTCCTCAGATTAATGCAATTGTGAAAATAATGAACAACCATCATTGCATAACTTGTAATATCGCAATCTAATATTCTACCGAACTATTTTATATATAATATCATGAACATCGTTTGTGTAAAAACAAGAACTAAAACTGAAAGTATCTTTTGCTATATTTTCTACTAAATAATTAACCAACTTAACTTATGCCTCAACCATCGAACCATACATATAGGCATAGGGGAGTTTATTGAAATAAGGGCTCTAAATTGAAATCATAAATTACCACTCCCTACATAACAAAGTGCGATGAAGTCTAATCAACTAAACCATAACTGAAAAAGGAAGAACAGTCCAAATATAATTATGACTTTGCTACAACAAGGATTAGAACATGGACTATTGAAATAGTCACACTAGACTCCTAACTATAATAGGTTTCTGCTCCCCTAGCTTCTTTATTGAGTGTCATAATGATGCACAATCATCTTCAATAAGTGCCTCCATTTTTTCAATTGTTGTGCCCAACTTATTCTAAAACCTCCCCTACATCGCTAGATTTGGAAACTCCTTTGGTTGCGAGCTACAGTCTACCTCCTTTGGCTCCTTGGTGGCAAAGATTTAGTTCATAGAACAACTACACAATACTAATAGCTATAGCTTAAGCACAAATATTCATTACAATTCATACATATCCACACATCAATTATACAATAACTATCACATTATAACCATATTTCCATATGCTTCAAATTTGGTTTAGGTTTTCTTAATGAGCATAAAAGATAGTAAAGTGTAGGAATATGTATGAGATAAGTTTCTGGAAATGTCTATGAGTATGCATAAAAACATTAGAAAACTAACTAATAACTAGACTCATCATTCCTCCCAACTACCCATTTGCTTGTCCTCAAGAAAATCAACTAGGACTGGAGGTTGTAATGCTGAGTGATCTACTTGAGATGTATAACTGTATTCACTCCACTTGTTTGTTTCAAATAAAATGCTATGTATAACAGTACTCAATCCACTTGTTTGTTTCAAATAAAATCCTCCATAGCATGCAAGTCTATTCATCCTGGTATCCTCAACTTCCTCACATTCCTCATTCTTTTCCCCTATCCAATGTGGCACTGGGTAGATAAGCATTGGTGGTTGGAAAGTGATTGGTACCCATATAAGTGTTTTTTCTCTAGAAATATTGTTGCACCCATCCATGTTCTTTCAAGCATGCATACAAAATTATAAATAGAGTGGGGCTCTTTCCATTGCAAATCAGGGGTTAATGTGTCCCACCTTTCTTGCAAAAATGAATAACAATGATGGATGAGTCCTATAGTCAGTCTCTACATTTTGTCATAGTCCTTGATCCTCAAATTCATAATTTTTCTACCAACACCTTTGGACTACAAAAGTGTTTTCCATTCCTCTATGATCACATGGGGGTTTTTGGATTCCTTTCAAATTTGAAGGGAAATTGACTTCTCCCTTTCAACACATTCTTACATAATCTCTCCCCTTTTTCTTTCATTCCTAAAGTATGATGCTAGTGCCATAATTTGTAGATCACCCACAAACATTAATGGGTTCCAATATGTGTCATCTGACACAACATAATTATGCAAATAAAATTCACATAGTTGTCTTGTTCATCAAATTTGGTGTCAACAAAATTATTGAGAAAATTAAATTTCCTACTCATTGCAACTACAAGATTACTAATCAATCTACTAAACTGATAACTAAATAATTTTTCCTGTAAGAATAAATCATATGTCCTAGTAGGAGGTCTACACATAACAATATTAGCAATCTTATTTTCTACTTCTTTGAGCTTTATTGTTAACTTTTTCAACTCAATGTCTTTACTCTCTAGAACTTTGATGTGCTATAAAACTATTGTTTCTTTTTCTTTCTTCCAATTCTCCTTCTGCTAAGAGAATTCTTGAGTAACTTTCCATAGTTGGTAACCTAGAGACATGGTTGTATGATAGGTTGGAATTTTTATAGCAGGGGATTTTCTTCTCTTAGTTGCAAGCTCTTTGCTTCCTACTTTTACTATTGCAAGCTATGAAAGCAAGTCTAATTTAGACCCATGACCATAAGTATGCAATTTATCCTCCAAACCCTGAATTTTCAATTCTCTTTCCTTGTCCCTTTGTTGATAAGTTTTTACTAGTTCTTCTAATTGTTTAATCCTCTACAATGCTTCTTGTAATTCCTTCCTTACATTTATTTCCTCTAAAAATAAATCCTCATCCTTCTCCAAAAATTGTTCATCACCACCCCCAGTGTACTCATAACCCTCACTATTAGGGCTAGTTGGGGTTCTTTTCCTAGTTTTGTTTGCAACAAAATTTTCCTTTGAATCTAATTTAGAGGTGGTGGATATGTAACATTTAATTTTTTGGGAACATACACATTTTCAAAAATATTATACTTTAATTATGAATCAGTACCCACTGTCACAATGTCTTCTTCTTCTTGCTTCTTAACACTGCCCCTCATGAAACCTTTCCTTTTTAGGTAGTGTGAACACCTTGGTTGGGTGGACTTCTTTTTCTACACCTTTGAAGGTGTAGAAGAAGAACCACCTCTCTTCTTTTTTATTTTTTGATTTTTAGATGAATCTGGGGTTTCATGGGCATCTTCTATTGTAGGTTGATCAGATGTTGCATGTGGTGATCTTTGCACACTTTTCTCCTCTGGTTCTCCTTTGCTATGGGTATGTTAGCTCTCAAAAATGTAGGCTGAATGCCTCAAGAGGCTGCCAATCTCTTGATACACTTTAGGGTAACAGACAAGGTCAAAAGAATTCAACCTTCTACTCTTCAGGTGCTGCCAGACCTAGGCAGGTGTACCTTTCTGAATAAAGTAGACTTGACTTATGATTATCTTTCTTGCACAATGGTTTGTCCATAATGGCAGATGGAAGTGAACAAATGAAATCAAGCTTGAAAGCAATAGCACTATTCTGTTCTGAATCCTAAATCACTGAATTAATAGATATAAAGAAATTGAATAAGTTCAAAATGATAAAATACAAAGACCAGTGCCTTATTGGGTATGCAGAGTCAAATGAGATCAGGATGAGCAACACTTCTCTGGAGAAAACTCAAATTATCTGGCATATATTCTATTTACAACTTGTATAAACATGCAATTCTGTAATTACTAAGCTCTACTTGAATAATCCAAATGAATCTCTCTGATTAATGTGATTAACTAAAAGGATTTAGTCTTTACTTGAAAGAACCAATCAATCAATCACACAGGTATAGAAAATGTGCACTGATAAATTGAATACAAACTTGTTGTATTGATTTAAACAATCAGAAAGAATCCATCTTGGAGACAACTTAGCAATATTTTCATTAGATTCAACAAATAATTGGCACCAGAAAAGTGCAGCAACATCAACTGATTTTCATAAATACCTCCATTTTGAAATCATGCAACAATAGTCTCTGATCTGATAACTTTATTCTACTGTATCTACTTGCAGTGTATCAAATATGTAATAACTGGTAGATGATGATGATTTTACAATTACAAAATGCCTATTTATACACGAGCATCAAGAAAATAAAACATATTGAAAACTCATGTTGGCCTTCCACAAAATTTGGGCTCCAATCAAGTCGGCCTACAACGGTAATTTAGCAATTTACATGTCGGCCTCAGTATTCGAATTTCTGTTATTCATCAGTGAAACAGTCACCAAGAGAAATCGTTAGTTATGTCAAAGGAAATTCAATCGTTAATCGCTCTGCTTGGTGTTACTCACCTTCACCGTGGCATGTCTGAGTTAGGGAGATATCCTGTAGATTTCATTTTGTTTCCCTGAGAGTTCCCGCAACCAAACTATAAGTCGCTATAACATACTGCCCTCGGGAAGACCTTTCATAGAGCACACTATGTCACACCAAACGTCACCGTCCATTCTGAGTCATTGAGACAAGATCATACTCTCGCCAACAATGTCCCTCACTGCTTTCCATCAGCGAGACCAAAGGTCACTCGCCAAGACCTCTTATTGAGAACCTCGACTCACACCGATATCGCATCCCTTTATGTTGTCAGTTGGTAAGACACAACTAACCTCTTGCTGAAAGTCATCTAAGAGAAACCCTTCGTGCTCCATCGATGAGACACATACGCTTCGCTGAGACCACTCACCGAAGTAATAAACCTTTGCTGAAATGTTCATCCATCCTATCGGTCGACAAGACAAGTGAGTATTGCCATGACATAATACCAAAGCCAAGACCCTTTGGTGATATGCCAATTCTTCCACCACCGTTCAGTGTGACAAAAGAAATTTGTTGTAACCTCACACCGAAAGCAACCCGCTTGGCTAAAGTGAATCCTTAATGTGATGTCGGTGAGATCGAAGGTCACTTGCTGAGACCTTTCATCGATGTCGCAACACTTGCCGATGTATACCATCTTCTGTTGTTGTTGAAACAATGCAAATGTCCCACCAAAAGCTGTCTGCATGCAAACTTTGATCGCTATAACATCAAATGAGTCTTTCCGATAGGCAACACAGACTCATGTTAGCAAAAAACGCACAATGGGTCAGGGAGACAATGGCATTCTCATGCTGATAGGAACTAGAATGTAAAAATGCATGATGTAATGGATTGTACGAGGCAATATGGCAAGATATGGGTGAAATATGCACATGGTAGGACCAAATCTGGAAGTTTATGAGTCAAATCAACATGTGAAATCATCAAATTTTTATAGCCCTAACAGTGGCTCCATCTGGGGATGAATGATAGTGAGATCATTGCAAGGATCCAGATCTTTGGATGAGCAGACTAGACACAAAATGATAAACCAGAGAGTAGAGATGAAGTGAAAGGTAATGGAAATGAATGGAAAGTGAATGCAAGATGGAGATGAATGGAAAATGAGAGTGAAATGGAGATGGATGAAATCCTAAACTACTGTGCATGGAAAATAATTTTAAAGAGGATAAGCAAGAGTTGTCCATGCACTGGCAACCCTTAATCCTCTATGTTGCTCAAGAGAAAAATTGCTTCAAGACTTGCCCATGAACCGAAAATTCCTAATCTTCACCAGCCATATTCTGTAGATAATATGAGTCTTCACCTTTCTTTCCAATGACAACAAAAGGTCCCAGCCACAAAGCTTCAAATTTACCATGTTTTCCCTTCTCCTGATACCTTGCATTCCACATCAACACCAAGTCATTCTCCTCAAATTTTCTATCCTTTGCCTTCTTGTCAAATAGATATTTCATCTGTGTCTGTAACTTCATGTTTTGACTTTGGACACCTCTCCTTATTTCATCAAGTTCAACTAGTTGCTCCATTCTTTCTTCCATAGGTTCATGAACATCCAAATCTTCCTAAAGGACAAACTTGTAGACCGATAGCAAATTCTGCAAAGGCATCCTGGCCTATGCTCCATACACCAATTCAAATGGGGACTTTCTAATTGCCCTTTTCACAGTAATCCTATCAGCTCACACAATCAGTCTCAATTTTGAATTCCAAGCTTTTTTTTTTTGACTCAACATCCTCCTTATAATCTTCAAAAGACTCTTATTACTAGATTCAGCTTGACCATTAGCTTGTGGATGGTAAGGAGCTACATAAGAAATAGTAATGCCATATGTGTCACAAAAATCTCTGAACTCATCTGATCTGAAACACATTCCATTGTCTGTGATTAACTTCAATGGTGTACCAAATCTAGTGATAATGTTGTCCACCAAGAAATTTGTCACCACTTTGCTTGTAGCCTGTTTAGTTGGGATTGCCTCTACCCACTTGGTAAAATAATTAGTAGCAACCAGTATCCACTTGTGTCTTCCACTTGATCTTTCTTGTATCTCTCCAATGAAATCAATTCCCCATTGATGAAAAGGGGCATCAGCTTGCAACGGTCGAAGTGGCAAAGCTCCCTGATACTTCAATTTTTCAGAGAACTTCTAGTAGGCTTCACACTTTCTTATATGTGTAAAAGAATCATTAAAAACTCTAGGCCAGTAGTAACCTTCCCTGAGAATTTTGTGTGGAGTTGTTTTTGTTGAATAATGTCCTCCACAAACTCCTTCATGCATTTCACTTAGGACATGTTTGGCCTGAGATTCATCAAGACATAACAACAGTATACCATCCCTATTCTTCCAAAATAGATCTTCATCCATGAAAACATATTTTGATGCTTGCAACTTCAAAGTTCTCTTTTGGGTGTCACTCAATCCATCTAGACACTTCATGTATTTAAGATAATGCATAATATCAGTATACCAAGGAGTATCCTCAATGCTTGCAATTGCAATCCCTTCTTCTACATTACAAACTTGATTTGCTTCAATATTTGATTCTGCCATCAACCTAGCCAAGCATTGACCTCTTACTAATTTGGTAATCTATATCTCCGTGTCAAATTCTTGGATCTTGTTAATCCATTTGCATATTTTTCTTGTTACTTCAGACTATGTCAGAATATCTTTGACAGCTGCATGAGGGACATAAGCAATCACGTTTGCTCCAACAAGATATGGTCTAAAAGCTTTTGTAGCTTTTACTAATGCAAATGCCTATTTTTCCATTATGTTATATTTTAATTCAGACCCTTGTACTAACTTATTGAAGAAAGACACAGGCTGTTCATGACCATCCTCATTCTTCTGTAACATAATAGCAGAAATAGTATGCATTGAAGCAAATGAAAATATCTGAAAAGGTTTCGTAAAGTCTAGAGATTTTAGGAGAGGAGCTTCCTTTATGGCCCTTTTGATAGATATAAAAGCTTCCAAGGCCTCTATAGTCCATTTCATTTTCTATCATTTCTTCAACATTTTTGATATGGGCTTAATGATCTCAGCAAAGTTAGAAACAAATCTCCTAACAAAAATAATCTGTCCAAAGAATGATTGTATAGCCTTAACAGTTTTAGGGATAGGAATTTTATCAATGGCCTCAACCCTCTCAAGATCTATTCTAACTCCCTCTTTTGAAACAATATGTCCTAAGAGCTTACCTTTTGTGACTGCAAAATGACACTTCTTAGGATTTAAACTGATACCATATTTTAGGGCTTTAATAAATACCTTTTCTAGATGTTGCACATGATCTTTAGCCTTCTTTGAATAAGTAGTCAGGTCATCCTAGTACACCACCATGATAGCATTGATTAAATCTACAAATGCCACATCCATAGCTCTTTGGAAAGTCGCTACAACATTAGTGAGACCAAATGGAATTCTTATGTATACATATGTTCCCCAGTGGAGTCACCATTTTGTTAGCTCTCAAAAACGTAGGTTGAATGCCTCAAGAGGCTTCCAATCTCTTGATACGCTTCAGGGTAATAGACATGGTCAAAAGAATTCAACCTTCTACTCTTCAGGTGTTGCCAGACCTAGGCGGGTGTAGCTTTCTGAATAAAGCAAACTTGATTTATGATTATCTTTCTTGCACAATGGATCAGGAGTCTCTTTGTTTCTAGGCCTAGCTGTTATAGGTTCTCCATCCTTCTAGTCAGTATTATAAGGCATATCATGCAACCTCGGCCTTTCATTTTTGTATGTGTTCTCATGTTTGTACTGATAATTATTGCTTTGTTGAGGAGCCCTAGGGTTATCTCTTTTATTGATCATACCAGCAGCCTTCCTGTTGTTTTCAATTGTCAATGCTATCTTGTGAGCTTCAGCCAGATCTCTTGGGAATCTATTTCTCAACTCATACCCTGTTTTAGGATCAAATGCATTCAAATAAACACTCAAAGGTATAGAATCTGGCAGCCTTGATCCAGGAGGTACCTTAGTCTGCAACTTGTTGAATCTTTGGTTGAAATCATAAATTGAATCATTCTAATTTTTTTGAATTCGCATCAACTCATGAAGAGCTGCATCTGGTGCATTTAGATTCTCATATTGTTCTAAGAATCGATCTTGGAATACTTGAAGAGAATTGATTGAAAATGCAAGCAAGCTATTAAACCAATCCCCAACATCTTCAATAAGTGACATCATAAACAACTTCATGTGTAAATCTTCATATGGCACATCTATGTCTTAGATGAAAACATTGAAATTCTTTAAATGCTCTTTAGCAGTGATTGCATTATTCCCTGTAAATTTGGGCACCATACCCCTCCAACTGCCATCCATAGGGTAAGGGTATAACTAAAAACCTACTAAATCAAACTATCTGATCATGGTTGTATGCTGATGAGGGGGAGGAAAAGGTGGACATTGTTGCTGATGCATGGGATTATTGTACTATGCATTATACTGTGGGATAAAAGACTGACTAGGAGGTGGATGCATAGTTGCATGTTGTGTGGGAATATGAGGTGGATGATTTGGCTGCTTATAGTGATTCCTAGTCCGATGGTTCTGAGCATTCGATTGATCTGATGGCCCTACACCGTGACTACCCTACTTATGAGGTGGTACATACTTTGGGGGGCAATCAACTGTATGATCAGTAACTTGTGCTTTTTGCAATTTGGATTCTTTTATTGCTTGTATCATCCAGGCCTTTTCTTGTTATTTTCTTTCCTTTTCTTGGGATTCAAACAGTGCCTTGATTTCTTCAAAACTCAAAGATTGATAATCTTCTTGAGGAGATGCATGATCAATAGGTTCATTATGATCACCCTACATTTCTAGATCATATTCCAGCCTCTTTCTAGCTTCAAACTCAGTCTGTTTCTAAGGATCAAGAGAAGGGAAAGGATTTCTTTGATCTTCTAGGGTACAAGGCTCTGCACTTGAATCATCTCTCCATGTATCATAGGAATTATATGTTTCACAATGTGCTCTTGGTGCTTTTCCTTTGTCTGTTATGCACATGTCCTCATTGATCCTCTTTCCTTTATCATCTCTGTCATCTTTGTGTATCCACTTACTACTGCTAGCAGGAGCTCCAGTATGACCTCCCCTATACTGATATCTTCTTCCATTCATGTTTGAACAGCTGCAAAATTTCATTCAGAGTTGCCACTCACTTTTGTAAAAAGTGAGAAAAATAATTGATATTCCCTTATTCCCAGCGGAGTCTATACAAAGTTCTTGACTCTATGATTAAGGCCCTAATTCTGAATGTATCCCCAGCAGAGTCGCCAATTTGTTAGCTCTCAAAAATGTAGGCTGAATGCCTCAAGAGGCTGCCAATCTCTTGATACGCTTCAGGGTAATAGATAAGGTCAAAAGAATTCAACCTTCTACTCTTCAGGTGCTGCCAGACCTAGGCGGGTGTACCTTTCTGAATAAAGCGGACTTGACTTATGATTATCTTTCTTGCACAATGGTTTGTCCACAATGGCAGATGGAAGTGAACAAATGAAATCAAGCTTGAAAGCAGTAGCACTATTCTGCTCTAAATCCTAAATCGCTGAATTAACAAATATAAAGAAATTGAATAAGTTCAAAATGATGAAATACAGAGACCAGTACCTTATTGGGTATGCGGAGTCAAATGAGATTAGGATGGGCAACACTTATCTGGAGAAAACTCGAATTATTTGGCATATATTTTGTTTACGACTTGTATAAACATGCAATTTTGTAATTACTATGCTCTACTTGAATAATCCAAATGAATCTCTCTAATTACTGTGATTAACTAAAAGGATTTAGTCTTTACTTGAAAGAACCAATCAATCAATCACACAAGTATAGCAAATGTGCACTGATAAATTGAATACAAACTTGTTATATTAATTTAAACAATCAGAAAGAATCCATCTTGGAGACAACTTAGCAATATTTTCATTAGATTCAACAAATAATTGGCACCAAAAAAGTGCAGCAACATCAACTTATTTTCATAAATACCTCCATTCTAAAATCATGCAACAATAGTCTCTGATCTGATAACTTTATTCTACTGTATCTACTTGCAGTGTATCGAATATGTAATAACTGGTAGCTAATGATGATTTTACAATTACAAAATTCCTATTTATACACCAGCATCAAGAAAATAAAACATAATGAAAACTCATGTCGGCCTTCCACAAAATTCAGGCTCCAATCAAGTCAGCCTGCAATGGTAATTTAGCAATTTACATGTCAGCCTTAGTATTTGAATTTCTGTTATTCATCAGTGAAACAATCACCAAGAGAAATCATTAGTTATGCCAAAGTCAATTCAATCATTAATCGCTTTGCTTGGTGTTACTCACCTTTGCTGTGGCCTGTCTGAGTCAGGGAGATATCCTATAGATTTCATTTTGTTTCCTCGAGAGTTCCAGCAACCAAACTGTAAGTCACTATAACATACTACCCTCGAGAAGAACTTTCATAGAGCACACTTATGTCACACCAAAAGTCACCATCCATTCTGAGTCGCTAAGACAAGATCACACTCTCGCCGACAAGGTCCCTCACTGCTTTCCATCGGCGAGACCGAAGGTCACTCGCCGAGACCTCTTATCGAGAACCTTGACTCACACTGATATCACATCCCTTTATATTGTGAGTTGGCAAGACACAACTAACCTCTTGCCGAAAGTCATCTGAGAGAAACCCTTCATGCTCCATCAGTGAGACACAGACGCTTCGCTGAGACCACTCACTGAAGCAATAAACCTTTGCCAAAATGTTCATCCATCCTATCAGTCGGCAAGACAAGGGAGTATCGCCATGACATAATATCGAAGCCAAGACCCTTTGCCATATGCCAATTCTTCCAACACCGGTCAGTGTGACAAAAGAAATTCGTTGTAACCTCACACCGAAAGCAACCCACATGGCCAAGGTGAATCCTTAGTGTGATGTCGGTGAGACCAAAGGTCACTCGCTGAGACCTTTCATCGACGCCGCAACACTTGCCGATGTATACCATCTTCTGTTGTCGCCAAAATAATGCAAATGTCCCGCTAAAAGCTGCCTACATGCAAAATTTGATCACTGTAACATCAAATGAGTCTTGCTGATAGGCAACACAGACTCATGTTAGCATAAAATGCACAATGGGTTGGGGAGACAATGGTATTCTCACACCGATAGGAATCAGAATGTAAAAATGCATGACGCAATGGATTGTACAAGGAAATATGGCAAGATATGGGTGAAATATGTACACAATAGGACCAAATCTTGAAGTTTATGAGTCAAATCAACATGTGAAATCATCAATTTTTTACAGCCCTAATAGGGTAGATGAAGCTATAGGAAAAATAGGGGAATTTCCCTTAGAGATGTTGTAGGTGACTAGGTTTTTTAGGACTATTGGTTCATCAATAATATTGCTAATGTGTTCACAAATCAAAAATCTCCCCCAAGAAATATGTCGGTATTCAACCCTAAGGCTTCTCTTTAGTAATAGGGTAACCAAATAATGATGTGACATCTAGATGAATCATTTATTTTTCTTCGAATAATTTATTGTTCTCCAATATATAATGGTGTGTAGATGGTTCCCTTTTGATGATATCACCTCCCATGAGGGGATATCCTTACTCTTGTTTGCTCAAACTCTAGAAATTTCAACTCACAATTCAAATTATCTAACCCACCAACCCTTTATGTCTACTATATTTGCATGCACTTCTTCAACTACAACTTCAACTACAATGTCTTCCCCCTTTGTTTCAACTATGTGTTCGTTTCTATGCTTGTTCCTTTTGGTATAATTTTTTTGAAAGCCCTGGAATAATATATTATCTCCCCCCAACTAAAATCTTGAAGTGACCTCATTTCAATTTACTTACTAGGCGAAGGGAATGATTATTGATTATGGAAATATGATTAATGAATTTAAAACATGTAAAATAAAATGTGAGGACATATTAAAAGCATTGGAAATCTATGTTAATTCTGGAAAATTAGTATGCATACCTATCACTTTAGATGAACTTAACTTTGCACATGTGAAGCTTTTGCAAGTGTTTCCACAACTTGATTTTGATTTGAAGTTGGTTAATTTCTATAGGTGATGGAAGAAATGATAGGTTGGAACGTCTGAATTAAAGGTTGCAGAATGTACGGTTCATGAAAGATGAAGTGATTGTTCAAATGCATGAAAATCAAGATAGGTGACATGGAATGGAGTGGTTAAGTTGCATGTATTGATATGGCAAGCTTGTGGTTGCATGTGTGGAGAAAGTGGAATGAATGTGGATGATATGCAATTAAGGTGGCACAATTTTTTGAATTTTTTGATAGGTAATTGCTACAGGTACCTTGAATAATAGGTCTCGATCTAAACTATGGTAGTTTTTACTCATGATGGTACAAGTCCCTACTACATCATGGAGCATTCTTGAAAAATATTTGTTGATTGTGTCACCTATGTAGTGTGTGTATGTGAATTTGGATAAGGTATTATACCCAGGTGACCTCAAGAGGTTAGTTATGTAGTTCATCTAATGGGTCATTATGAGAACTGATAATATTTTTTGTTGGTAGAGAGATAAGGAAACCATCCATCCTCATCTTCTAGAATGCATAATCAAATCCATCAAACAAAGGATCCTCCTTGTGCACCATCTCAAATTTACCTCAAGTGGTTAAGCTTTCTTCCAAGGAACCTTACTCTAATACCAATTTTTCAATGCACAAGACAACTAAGAGGTGGGTGAATCAGTTGTATATTAAAACATCAAACCCTCATTAACATTCAAATCTGCATTAGTCTTTAAAACCTCAACAACCAATAAACCATTATCATGTATTACCATAATGTAAACATGAGAAATAGTAATGCAAACACATCCAAAAACATGAGAACACTATATTTATGTGGAAAACCCAAGAAGGGAAAAATTGTGGTGAGGATTAGCTCACAATATAAAGTAATTGCAACACTAAATACAATAGGCTCACTATTAGAGGGCTTACTGCCAAAAAGAAAAATTCTCACTACCAGACTAGAAAGAAGAAGAAAGAATATTCTTATAATGATAAATCCATCTCATAGCAACAAAAAAGTTCCACCACTTCTTTACCAAAACATTCACACTCTCTTTGTAGAATGTAGACACCTTCTCACTACTTCCAGTAGTCTTAGGTATTAAAGCTCGCACTAAATTTCACACTTCACATCTCAACACTTCACATTACACACAACTCATATCTATCCTCCATCAAATTATCACACATATATACCATCATTAACCTTGAACAAAATTTACAAGGTTGGCTATGCACCTCAAACATGAAAATTATAATTAGGTTGGCACCAAAAAATTCACATTGTGGAAAGGAATGAAGGCATACCACAACACACCTTCACTTAGACATAAATACAAACATACACACCATGTCATATTTTCACAAATATCGTAGCACATCCACAATTAGTATAAACACCCAAGGTTAGTCAAACCTATATTAACACCATTAACCAATTAAGTACACACTTCCTTTGATCCAAAGATGACTTGAAGACCACACACAACACTCAAACACCATCTAGAATATTCCATCAATACCCTAAAATCCAACAACTCCTTCACAACAACTTTCACCTGAAGAACATACTCATTCTGCATAACTAGCTAACCTTTCACACACTACAACACCTGAATCCAACCTTACGGAGCACCAAAACACAAAAAATTTAGATTGAATATAGATACTATCAATAAAAGAAAACTTCCAGATCCATAATATGAGAAACCAAACTACAGAGAAATGTGGAGCAAAACCATTTCTCCTAGACAACACTGCTTACATAATTCACACACTAGTGAACATAACTTTCTCTGCACAATGATCTAGAACTTGAAACTTTGGATATAAATCCTTTGTACACCTTTGAGAAGCATATCAAAATTTCATAGGAAAATCTATAGCTATGAAGAAATATAGAGCAAATAACTGAACCTCACTATGAACACTCTTCACCACATTGTTTCCTCTTTTATTCAAATTTTCTTAAAAGCACTTAGAAACCAAGCACCATAAACTCAAAATAAACATTTGGAATAGCTTCTCAAAACCTCAACCACACAAGATTTTGAACATCACAAACACATGCTGATCAGAGAAATACTAGTAGTTGACATCAGTGATACTACTAATGACAACATAATGTAACCATTCAAAACATCTCTATAGGTTGACATCAATGAAACAACAAAGGTATGTTGACATCAATGACAACACAAACTTCCAACAAAACAAGTGATTAATATCTAGGGTGTATTTATTCCTAAATTAGGCCATTTTTTGGCCAATCAAATAGAGAATAAGATGAATATGCTAGAATTCATCAAGATGTGATACTAGAGGCTAGATAGTTTCCTAATGAAGTAGATGGAGAAATTACCATGTAAGCAAGTAATGATAAGCCTATTACAAACCCTTATCCTAATTTGGATGACCAAGAGGAGCATTAAGAAGCTATCCTATAGCCTATATCACTTCAACATGACTAGGAAATATATTTTTGATTTTGATACCATATATTTGAATGAATGATCTAGGTAAATTTTTTATTTATCATTCATTGATAAATTTAACATTAATGATGATTACTTGATATTATTCTCACGTCCTTAATAATTATATGCAATATCTTGATAAAAATACCACCTATCACTTGTGGTAAAATAATCTTAGACCATACAAATCAATAAGAAAGACGATTTGTAGCTTTCATTAAATGATACCAACAAGGTTGTTGACCTAGTGAATAAAATTTAACTCAAGGGTATTTCATGCACATATAAGATCTTAATTTTTTTGATTCTTGTAGGGTTCATCCATTTGATTTGCATCATAAATTTATCTCAACTTCTTTCTATCTTGAGATATTTTTATGATGGGTAAAATTGATTTTGAAAATGCTTCTTTAGAAATAATCAAGATAACCACTTAATTGATATGTTCACACTATTCAAGGAGAGTAAGGTAGGGGGACCAACCACACCAAGGCTCTAGGTCACAAAAATCCAAGAGCAGAGGGCTTCCCTAACTTACCTCAAGTTAAGCGAGTGTTTTAGGTCGAGGATAGAGAATGAAGAGCACTCTCAAGTGCTTCTATCACTCTACTAATCTGAACATTTTGATGGGGCTAAACGAGCCAGTTTCTAGAACCCAAACCATACCTCTAAAATCTCTCTACCTAAGGATATCAACGTGGGTTTGGGACAACATCACGATAGGATAGCATCTCATTGGGGCATTGGCATCTGTATGACCAAAAAGTGAAAAAAATATAGTACAGAATGCCCTAAAACCTATTTACTATTTAGCTAATGAAGTTTAACAAATTAAGCAAAATAACATAGTACAAGAAATGACTATAAATATGATAATGGAGATGATGAAAATGAAGGTGACAAAGAAAAACTCACTGAAGGTGTAGGGCAGGAAAATTACACATGATGGACAACACATGAGTATCACAACATCAGAAAACAAGCACGAAAGATAAGAGAACAACAATGTAAATAAATATAGTAACCTCATGAACAAGGGACATAGGGGCGATATGATATTTTGGGGTCAGAGCTACTCATAAATATAGATAAGTATAATAATAGTATATTAATGAATTCTCATCAACCCACTACTATATCAGACCATATGAAGAATGCATGAGAAGACAAAATAAAAATAAAAAATTGGGTCAACATGGAAGGGAAGCCTAAATTCCCCCAACACTTTGCATCATCCCCAATTTTTGAAAATCAATACACATAATAGAGGAAGAATGATGAAAAAAATAGAAGAAGTTGTATGACACATAAACACTCTTGTATCAAAGCACCTACAAGGGTGACAAGGGTCATCCAGGAACACATAACACAAGCACGTGGGAACACAAACACACATGCACACTCTACTCTATAGATAAAGGCACCCCCTAGTCCTCATCAACCAAGAGGTCATTGGCCTCCTAATCTAGATCATTATACATGGAAGGCGGATGAGCCTACAAGGGTGAATTATCAAGGGGGGAAATTGTCGACCCCACCACAACAAGAGCCAAGGAAGGAGACTCTTTGGGGTCTCCTCCACTTAGTTCTTGTGGGGTGAAGGTCAGTGATTTCACAAAGATCACTAAAAGGGTTAGTACCTCATCCAAAGAATTAAACATGTACTTCACCAAAGTGCCATGTGTTAATTAAATGGGAGAGGGAGGTGGTGCTTGAGATTCATTGCTAGGCTAACCAAGAGACAAGGGAGCAATGAGAAACTTTAGGGACACTGAAACTTCCTCCATCACTAGGATGGCACATGCTAATGCAAAACCACCCTTCAAAGAAGGTGGACTCCTCTTTCAACCCCCATTGCTAGTGGGGCTATCCTCCATCTTCCATTTTATTAGAGGGTGCGATATCCCCATGAATAAGGTAGAAGGTGCGAGGGAGGAGAAAATTTTGGCAAACACCACTGAGGTGTTCGGCATGTCCACGTGCTTTGAGAATGGTAGGATGTCTAGGAGGGACATTAGGAGAGGAGGCTCGACTAAAGGAGAAATAAACACCTACACCTTTTTCTGGTGAGGGTCGTTTACGCTCGTAGTGGGAGCCGAAAGTAGCATCAAAGCTAATGGAGCTAAAGCAAAGGGGACAGGAGACGAGGATACAACAAAAAAATTGAAAAATAGGAGCGGTCGACTCCCCTTCCTTGCTCTGCAGAGTGGCCTACTTAGTGGCTAGAGGCTTCGTTGATGCTTGTGCTCACGCGCAAGGTGGTTCTTACAATTCTAGGAGCTAGGGGTTTGAAGATGAGATGGAAATGGCTCTTGTTCGACCATCAGAGTGTCCATCATTGTAATTTTTGGTGGAGGGAGTGACTCCTAGATGGGAACATGAGGGATAGGTTGGGAAGAGGTCAGAACAATTATGGGGGGAGTCAGCTCCAATGCCTCGGTTACAGGCCTCTTCCCATTTACTACCTTGGGGGTAGGAATGATAAGAGTCTACAAAGGTCGAGACATAGAAGACTCCCCATAGGGACCCTTCCCCTTACCATACCAAACAAGCCTATGAACCCTAGGTAGAGTAGGAATCTCAAACACTAGATGCTTAGGCTTTCACCAAGTGAGAACCATCAGATTCTCTAGCAAGCGACTAGGAGCAGAATCCGATGATGTCGTAGTAGGGTGAGAGGAAGCGATAGGCGAGACAATGAAAGAGGAAGAAGAATAACCTTGAGCATGCTTCTCTTCCTCCCTTCTTTAGGACAAGGTGGCATCACTATCCACTTTCAGGAAAGCCCTATGCGAGATGAGATAAGGGGAAGGAGGCTACCTCACTTTAGGTGTTAAGTGCCCACTCTTGTACTTTACATAGGTTGAGTAAAAGAGGTCTATCCTAGGAGGAAACAAACCAACTGGTGCAAGACAAAAGTGATCTAGTGAATAGCTACCATGCACAACTAGTAGTTTATAGATGGTATCATGGATTACATGCACTATACCCTCATGGATAAATTTTAGACATTTATGCACTACCGAGGGAACTGAGTTCATAGGGACCAACCAAGGGATACCTAGTTTCACCCTAAAGAGTTCAGACCTTGGGATTATGTTAAAGAGTAAATTTACTAATTTAGGTCCAACTAGGACCAATAAGGTGATGCTACCAAGGGAAGGTATGGAAATTCCATTGTGTGTATGGATGGTACTCTTGGATTCATCATTCCCATCTTTGTGCAGGAAGTTAATCAACATAATCTCCTTAGTAATGACATTCACCTGACATGTTGGGTCAACAAGAACACCTATTACAATGTTTCCATTGATTCATGCAAGGATGTATAAGGGAGATGGCTCTCTGTTATAGTTCATCGATAGGTCCTGCAAGGTGAAAGTTATACCAGGAGAACTACTCATAGGTTGCGCGAATGGGATGGGAAGATGTAGAAAGGAGGCCATCACCTATACTGGATGGAACTTTCATAGATCCCCCAAAGGATTCACAATTAGACAATGACCCAATTAAGGTTTCATCCTACAATGCTTATGGAACCTTCCAACCACACCACTAGGGGTCATAGGTTGGGTTGCAAGGCTAGGCGCCTCGCAACACTCACACCCACAACACTCCTAGGATGCGCAGAAAGGAACTTTCAACACCACTAAATGGAACCAAAATGTAAGGTAGGGGGACCAACCACACCAAGGCTCTAGGTCACTAAGAGTCGAGAGTGGAGGGCTTCCCTAACTTACATCAAGTTAAGTAGGTGTTTTAGGTTGAGGATAGAGAATTAAGAGCGCTCTCAAGTGCTTTTGTCACTCTATTGATCCGAACATTTGGATGGAACTAAACGAGCCAATTTCTGGAACTTGAACCATACCTTAGATAGCTCTCTACCTGAGGACAACTGAATAAGTTAGGGATGACAGTGTGACGTGTTGGTTTCTGTATGGCCAGAAAGTGAAAAAATATAGTATTGAATTCCCAAAAACCTACTTACAATTTAGCTAATGAATTTTAATGAATTAAGCAGAATAATGCAGTACAAGAAATGACTATAAATATGATAAAGGAGATGATGAAAATGAAGGTGATGAAGAACAACTCACTGAGATTCCAGCTCACTAGCAAGGTCCATGCATTCACGTACCTACACATGGTTGAGAGAGGAAAAAATGTTGGGGCTGTATAGGGGTTTTCCTCAGTCAAACCCTTGCTTTGGTGTTTCCACCTCCATGGACAACCAAGAAAGCCACATGATAGAAAATGCGATAAAGGAAATAATAGGAAAGAGAGTATCAAACACTATGAAAAAAATAATGCTATTCTATGAAACCACAACAAAAGAAGCATAGTTGAGCAATACCACCTCCTTCCAAAGAAGATCAAGGCCAATGAAGGGAGAATGAAAGACTAAGAGTTTGGCAGAGTCAACATGACTGCAGTAGTGATGAAGGAGGTCTCACAAGACACCAAAATTGTAGCTTCTATGGTAGCACAACACATTCTCAGTAAATTTGACAGAGCAACAAGTTGCTAACTAAGAGATTGTAGAAGATCGTATGAATTGCCAAGAAGATGAAGAAGATTGCTAAAGAGATGAAGCGAATGAGAAAACAAGACATTTGAAGATGGAAAGGGAGGGAAAGACCCATTTTTGGGCTAGTTGGTTGAAATAGAGGTGCTAGACGCTTCATCCCCAATAGGGAACATAACATCCCTAGAAACTCTAGATGTGAGAATATGCCAAGGATGACAATGCGCCGCATAGATGTCTACACACCACACTTGTGTCATTGAAAAAAAATCCCCCACCGACACAAAAGACAAGCACCAAGTGGATGCACTATAGATGGGTCATGATGAAATTCTTAGTTGGGTTTTATTTTCTAAGGTGAAGGGATGCAAAAGGGCATTTTGCAAGAGGGGTGCAAATTCGCTCCTATACAAGGAGCTATAATAGAAACATTTTCTAGAGGTTTCATGGTTTCTCTTCCCTTAGTGAAAATATGTATGCACGAGTTTTAATCTAAGTGTTTTAGTTCCTTAATAATAAATCACATGTTAAAGCTACAATTGGGTTATTTAATTAGTTTTGCAATTTTAAGTAGTTTAAGTTCCTTGGGAGATTGCACTAACTTTGTGGCTCTGTGATTCCATCTAGTTAAACAAAGTTTATTAGATTTATAAATTAATATTTTCATGCATATTATTAATCTAGCATAATTTCAATGTTAGGGTTTTCCTTCTCCCCGCCTATTTTTTTATTTTAACTATTTAAAGTTAGGAAATAACAAAAAAATATTGAAAAATAGTCATAAAGATTCCTAGTAATCACAATTTATTATATTCAAGATCATGATATGTAATGAAGATATAACTCTTATGTGTAGATTATATAATACAATTGTGTAAGTCCTTTTATGAGAACAACAAAACAAAGAATAACTTAGTGAAATATCAAATTCGTGACCTAACAACCAAAACCTTGGGGTAGTCATCTTTCATTTAAGGATTTTATTTCCTTTCAAGTGAGATGCGAGTTTTTTTGAAATTTCATCTATGTTGTGAGTTTTTAAAAACACCCATCAATAGAATTAGTGCTATATAATGAGGGAAAATAGATATAGTTCAATGTTACTTTTACATTTTGGATGTGTTAGATCTTGGGAAGATATAGCTTTGATGGGTAACCTTGTGTGTATACAAGGAAGTCTCCATTAGATCCCTTTCCATGAAAAAAAATCCCTTTATTTTACTAAACAAAGGAATAAATGCTTTAGATTATGTAAGCATTTGTAGAGATTTAATGATGTTTCTTAAAATATTTCATGGGAATATTGTTTTCCATCTATTTGTTAATAAACTTCAAGGTATAATACTTCAATGTTATGTGAACCTTCCACACAATTCTATTTTCTCATGTTCCTAGATTATAGTTGTTGAGAAAATGTGTCTCAACCTTGTAATTACATAAGGTATTGTTGGTACACAAGGTACTGTTCAGCGGATGACGACAGGGGGGAGGGGGGTGTGTTGGACCCCCCCCCCCCCAAATGAGGGGTCCATTGTATATGGATGTGTATTGTGATGTATTCTATGAGGGTGTTGTATTATGACTGTGTATTGCGATGCATTTTGAGAGTCTAATAGTGGTTGTGTTGCCTCTAGATCTCTAAGTGGTGATACTCTATGAAAAGCTTGCTATGTTACAAATATATTGTAATATTTGTGATTTCTAAATAATATATTGGACAGCTTTTGGAGTGTAGGGTTTTTCTCTTGAAAGAGTTTTCCCCACGCAAATCATTGTGTTGTGATATGCATGATATTTGAGTTTATTTATGTTTAAGTTTTTGTAACTATTAGAGATCTATAAAATTTTGCATTATTCTCCTCTCAAGGTTAGTGTAGGGAGTTGTTATGCTACCTTAGCTTTCTTACAATAGTGTTTTTTTTACAAAATTTGATCTAAATGTGGGTACACAAGATCTATTATTTCAATTTACATCCATGATAATGACACCCTGGGAGCTAATACCTCAACTCAATCATAGGTTTGTTCTTATGCACCAAAGAATTCTAGATACAAATCACATGTCACATGATATAGTGTTAAAATGACACCATCATTGGGGTTTATATGTCATATTTACAACAAAGATCAAATATTTTAATGGATTTGTTACCCAAAATAATACATCTAATAAAAATATCTTATTGGCACAATATGGAGATGACATTACAAATGATATATAAATAGTTAAAGTGGGGCTTGTAATACAAAGGTGATTACAAGTTACCAACCAATACAACCTTATATCAGTCTATTTAAGGTGTCTATTCAACTATAATGATTCAACTATGGTATTCTCAATATTTAAAGTATGTAATAAAATAATGTAATAAATCAAATTGGCCACATCTAGTGTCAAGATTTTAATAAATTGGGATTAGATTTGGTTATATGTATAGATTTACTACTTTATACAAGTCTACCTATAGCTAGACTATCTAAATATAACTAGGATACATCACCATGTGAGTTAAGTTTTATTTATAATAGTGGTTCTTCAAGTAATATTGATTTTGATTAACCATATGCCTGAGAAAGAAAAGAAAATTGATTTAATATTTGGTAAAAATCAAGAAATAAAGTTCCCAAGTGGCCTAGCTATGAAAATAAATGGACCCCAAGAATCAACAAGAAAGGAGTTATCTTCATCTAC
This sequence comes from Sequoia sempervirens, assembly GCA_007258455.2. Taxonomy (NCBI): domain Eukaryota; kingdom Viridiplantae; phylum Streptophyta; class Pinopsida; order Cupressales; family Cupressaceae; genus Sequoia; species Sequoia sempervirens. Next base: position 116,653,727 of record VDFB02000002.1, read on the forward strand.
ATAGATATATTTAATGTCTCTCTAGAGAATTGGAAAGATTTGAGAAAAGGCATGTTTATTCATGACCTATTTGAGATAAATATTCCACTAGTGTAGGATATATTGAACAAGAAAATGAAATTTTTGGGTGTTCCAATATTGTTATCAGATTTTATACAACTAGATGGATGCAGAATGCATATCAAAACCAACATCTTGGGATGGATTACAATACTTTTATTATAAGTCTTGATGCAAACCTTAAGCAAGTGATTACTATTGGGGATGTATTTATTCCTAAATTAGGCCATTTTTTGACCAATCAAATAGAGAAGAAGATAAGAAGATGAAGATGCTAGAGTTCATCAATATGTCTTACTGAAGGTTATGTAGTTGCCTAATGAAGTAGATGGAGAAATTAGTCAGAGAGTAATGATAAGCCTATTCCAAACCCTTAGCCTTATGTGGAGGACCAAGAGGAGCGTCAAGAAGCTATCCTATAGCCTATATCACTTCAACATTGACTAGGAAATATATTTGTGATTTTGATGCCATATATTTGAATGAGTCATCTAGGTAAGATTCTTATTTATCATCCATTGATGACTCTAACCTTAGTGACGATTGCTTGATATTGATTCTCATGTCCTCAATAATTATATGCATGCAATATTTGTTGGATTGCCATTGATGATTTGATGGAGTTGTCTTTGAAGGTAGTTTTTTAAAAAAAGTTACTTAAAAATCAAATATCTGGTGTGTTCCGTGTGATTCTGGAAGAGAACAAAGTATTTTAGAATTGAAATATGCAGAAACATAAAGGGCACGTGGGTTTCTTTGTGCCAGATATATGATTGTTGTTGCGTATGGTTTTTAAGAAGAGAAGTTGTATGTATTGTGTGGTCTTTAAAAGTGAGCAGATTTGATAAGAACTACTTGAAAATCAATCATATGATCTTTTGCGTGTTGGTTTTTTGAAGAAAGCCATTTCGGTGACGAAAATCGATTTAATCTAAGTTTTTTATTAAAAAAAATCCAGTATGGTACGCGCGGGACTTTGAATAGAGAAAGCAATTTCATCAGACAAGTTAACAATAAGACATGGCACATTTTCTACAGGTAGTTACCTTTCATTTTTTTTTAAATGATATAATATTTAATGTTTCGTAAAATAGAGATATTGGTTCTAGGAAAATTCACGGCCAACAATTCACCATAGGAAAATTCACCGCCATGATAAATTCACCTCAAGGAAAATTTACCACTAGTTCCTTGAGGTGAATTTGTCATGGCGGTGAATTTTACTGCGGTGAATTGTTGGCGGTGAATTGCTAACGATGAATTTTCCTGATGCCAAGATATTTGTGAGTATATATGTTTATCTACTAAATGAAGAACAACAACATTAAATGTATGAAAGAGAGTGTCTTGCATATTCAAAATTGATTTGGTAGAGTTCTATAGATAGATGATAATAAACAAAGATTAAAATGTATTCACACTAAGAGGGGAAATGAATTTATGAGGTTCCTATTCATCTGCATAGAGAAAGTGTAAAGATTCAAATTTTGTTACCTATAAGGGTTCAAAATTTGTTTTTGTTTAATCTAACTTGAGGTTGGTGCCTCATTGGAATGAGTGGGTGCTCAAACAAAGGTGTATAATGTACTTATAGGTTGCAACCTCAAAACATTGTCAGAGTCTTGGTGTGGGTCAGTGCCTACATGACATATGTAATTTAAGATTTATTTGGAGATTGGATTTGAGTAGTAGTCTCAAGAAACATTCTCAGAGTGATATTCTCCCTTTTAGGGTTTCCACTTACGTATGGTGTTATCTTTTCATATTTGTGTGGTCATTATTATTCATTGATTCAAAACTGACTGAAAATGTTAAATGTTGTTAACATACACTGAGTCACCCCCCTCTCAGTGTATGAGTGTTGTTTTATCAATATCTTGATAAAAATACCACCTATCTCTTGAGGTAGAAGACTCTTAGACCATACAAATCAATAAGCAAGATGATTTGCAGCTTTCATTAAATGGTACCAACAAGGTTCTTGACCTAGTGTATAAATTAAGTAAAAAAATTAACTCAAGGGTATTTCATGCACATATAAGATCTTAAATTTTTTGATTCTTGTAGAGTTCATCCATTTGATTTGCATTGCAAAGTAATTTATCTCAACTTCTTTCTATCTTGAGATATTGTCATGATGGGTAAAATTGATTTTGAAAATGCTTCTTTAGAAATAAGAAAGATAAATGCTTAATTGATATGCTCACACTATTGGAGTAATTAGGACATCACCTGATAACTAATTTGATTGATAAGCTAAAATTAGGAGTGCTTTTTTATTATTTTGGGATATTTATAGTTTAATTTATCTCATTGCATGAGATTAGGACACTTGTCACAATCTAAGGTGAATGAGGGAAAATTTTCCTGCATCAACACTTGAAACTTCTCCATCATATTTTACATCCCACGAAGGTGAATTAGTATGCTAGGGTTTCTTGTGTATGCAGTCATCCTTGGCCCCTCTTGCGTCATAATGCACCTTAGGCGCAAGATTTTTCATTTACTCTGTGTGTACAACTGCATTTACTACAATTTTTGTGGTTTTACTATGCCTACAACCAACTCTAACCCAACAGTTCTTGTTGGTGTTGGCGGTTCGATGACTCTACTCAATGACTCCTCCTTCGAACAAGCATCCCTAGAAATTTATTAAGAAAGTGTTCCACAAGGTAAGTCTTTTTATTCCCCAACTAATGTGGTGGTACCCATGCCACATTTTGATTCTGCATGTCAATGGTTAGAGCAACATACTCTTGTTGGTTATTTTGTTGGGAGGACTCCCCCTAAAATTGTGTCTAAAGAATGGGTTTGAAAGGTCTGGGTCCCTCATGTGGTCTGCCTTGATATGGTCCAACATTTGATTAAAGGTTTTTTTCTTTTTTACTTTGCGGAGGTCAGTCGTGTTCAGGCAATCCTGAACCATGGTCCTTGGTATGTCCAGTCCTTGTTAGTTTTCCATCCATGGACTCAAGACTTCATTGTCTTAGATGAACCATGTTATAGGTTCTATTCTAGATTGAGTTTCCTTGTCTTCCCTTGCCTTGTTTGCAGTTTTTACAACATATTGAGCTTCCTCCCTAGGGAGGGTTATTTGCGTCGAACTAGATAGGTTCTTTCAAACTTTCCCTCAAAAGAAATTTTGTGTCAAAGTGGACCTTTCATAGGATTTGAAAGAGTCCATTGATATTTAAATTGGCTCTTTTCAACATACCCAAAAGGTCACTCTTTTCATTTTTTTGAATACTTGTTATCAGTGTCAGTCCACTGACCACAAGATTAATGATTTCTCTCATGCAATCCCCTATACTCAATCTCTACCATGGGAAGTTGACGATCCCCATCAGGCAGAAGGTGCTGCCACCAAACCAGAGGAGGAATGGACAATGGTTACCAACTGACAAAACAAGTCCAATGGCTTTAGGATGGTTACCAAAACCCCCGAGCTGATAAAGGAAGTTTCAAACCCTTCTATGAAGGGGAAGGAAGCCTAGATGGGCTCTAATAGAAATCCAATGCGACCAAGGGCTATGACTATGCCCCAACCTGCCTTAGTAATGATAGTGCAACCGATTGAGTCTCCTCCTGTGTTGGGAGTTCATAGGAGGTCTTGAAGTCCTTCTCAACCTCTGGAAGAAGAAGAATATGTTCAGGAGAAACAAAGGCATTCATCTCCTACCATTCAAATCGGGTCAGTCCCACCAGAGTTTTTACAAATTGTTTTTCCACTCTGGAAGAGCCAAACTCTGATGAAGTGGTGGAGTTTCTAACATGAATTTCCTTTCCTAGAATGTTTGAGCCCTAACATACCTCTCTAGGAAGTATTCTATTAAAGATACTCTTTAGAAATATGCTTGTATTGATGTTTTGTGTCTTCAAGAAGTGAAATTTGTTGGATTTTTTCTCTTTCTAGCTTGCCATTCTATTTGGCTAGCTAGTAAAATATTTTGTACAAATCATGAGGTTGGGTGTGGAAGAGCGGTCACTCTTTTGTTCCCATGGTGGAATTCTTATGTGGTTCATCATGGGTCTGACCCATACATTGGCTTGTCCAGATTCTTTTTGAACATTGATAATCATTACTTTAGGATTACTAATGTTTATGCCTCAAATGATGTTGTTGAAAGATCTCTTCTTTGGCAATGGGTAGCTAACTCATTGCCAGTTTCTACCTAGTTACTTTGTGGGGATTTCAATATGGTTGAGATAGCATACAACAAAGATGGTAAGCTTCCATTTTGATGGGTAGCTGGAAAAAGAGAGGCATGGTACTACATATGTAATAAATTGGGTCATTTTGACCCCAATATAGGTCGTCGCCACTCTCATTCTCTCTAGAAAACTTGGTGCAATTATCAGGATGGGTTTGACAAGATATTTAAGCACCTTAATCATGCTATGATCTTGGCTCAATTTGTTTTCTCTTTTTCCAGCTCTTCCCCACTTTCGGTAAGGCTGTTTGTAGATGTGACGTTAGACCACTTTCCCATTTTTTTTTGCATTGAATGGGAATTAAGGCAACCCCATGCCAATAGGACCTATTTTGTTTCTGAACCTCTCTATTGAGTCATCAACCCATGCTGGCCCACATCAACACTATCTAAAATTTGGAGTGTAGGCCACCTCACAATACTGGTTGGATTATGTGGTGGAATGATGCCATCACCTACACTATGAGGTTTCTTTGCATTTATGGGTGCCAGTTGGCTATCTTTCATAGATAGTCTTATGATGTTACAATGTTTGACGTTTGTGCTACCACTGAGGCCTTGGCGGCTAACCCCTTTTCCCCTTCTCTACAAGTCAAGGTTGTGGTGTTAAGGCATCAAAAACAAGTTGCTAATAATTATGCTACTAGAGGGGCACAAATCAAGCCAAAACTTCACTGGCTTAAAATTGGGGATCGTGCATCAAAAGAATTTTTTTGGCTCTTCGAGCTAGGTACTCATCACCTGGTATCAAACGGATCAAAGAGGGAAATAATGTGCTTTCTGAATTGCTTGATATTCTCTAGGCGTTTGTTAGGCACTATGAGTAGGTTTTCATAAACCAAGATTACACTCTTGAGTGACATCAAGCACTCTAGGATTGTCTTGTTGTTGTGCCAAATAGGCTCTCCTTAGCCCAAAAAGCTTTCTGTGAGCAATTTCTCACAATTGAAGATCTCAAAGAATATGTCAACACTATGGCCAATGATAAGGCCCCCAAAATTGATGGGTTTCCATGTGAATTCTACAAGGCCCTTTAGGATTGTGTGGGGAAAGATCTGCATAAGGATTACCTTGAAGCTTTTCATTCTAAAACCTTATGTAATCTTATTAACAAAAGAAATGTAAAATTCATACCTAAAGCTAGTGATCTCGAGGATATCTATAATTGGTGGCCCATCATGCTCCTCAATGTCTCTTATAAAATTATTGCTAAAGCCCTTACTTTAAAATTTGTCATCTTCTACCTTAGATTGTGTGCTCAGAGAAAACTAGATTTATTAAATCCACATTCATCTTAGACAACATTTTTGTTGTCTTGGAAGGCATGGAATGGGCGAGACGCTCTAATCAAAAGGAATTTTTTCTCAAAATTGGTTTTTCCAAAGCTTACAATCACATTGAACAACCTTTCATACTTTCTATGCTCTTCACAATGGGATTTGGCCCTCAATTCATCCAGGTTTTGCAAATGTTGTTTTATGATGCCTCTACTTGCATCACCATTAATGACCACTAGTCCCCATACTTTGGTTTGTTCCACTCCATTCATCAAGGCTACCTACTTTCCCCCTCGCTTTATGTGCTTGCTGCTAAGGGGTTTGTTTATCTTCTAGCTCATTTTGTCTCCCAGGGGTGGGTTCATGGCATCTATTTTCCTAACTCGCTAGCCTAGCTGGTCAATGATCACTTTACCAATGATTCTTTCCTTACCTTGTTGGAAGAAGAAGGTAATGTCAAATCTACTCTTGATTCTTTTGGGAATGGATTATCCTATCACCATTGGATCTTTTTCTTAAGGGGAGAAATGTTATTTGTAGGTAGTGGATCATGTTTTGTCTTCAAGAGTTCATCATTGGCACATGAGCTCTTTCTTTATGTGAGGTTCATATCCTCATTTTCTCTCTCCTACTAGGGGAACATCTATTTTACTTGTGTGACAAAATTAGTCCTTGGGCGGTCACATTGATTCCTTCTATCCTTCTTTCACTAGTGCAGTTATTTCATTTTCTCTCTTTTGGAGAGGAGTTTTCTCCCATGTGGTTTTCTCCTTTTCTCTATTTATGAGAGATTTCATTTGCTTGTACATAGGTGTTTCATTAATATTTGTAGCTAGGACCCATCCATGTATCCATCAATACATTATTCATCGGGGTTTTTCAGCTTCTCCCTAAGTTGATCTTAAGGGGGGTGTTGGATTAATTAGGACATCATGTGATAATTAATTAATCATTAATTAAATATTAGGTCCCTTATTACTTTATTCACTTAAGCTAAACTTAGGAGTGATTTTTTATTATTATATTGGGCTATTTATAGGTTACTTTGTCCCATTTCATGATATTAGGACACTTGTCACAATCTAATCAAATCCTCATCTTTTTTCCTTTTCCTTTGATGTCAAAGGGGGAAAATGAGACATGTGAAAAAGAAGATAGTTAAGGGAGAATGAGAATCATGTGAAAAAAGATAATTTATCAAATGGGGAAAGAGTGTAATGAGTATGTTGTGTAAGGGGGAGAAAAGAGAAAAGGAAATAGGTATGGAGCAAAGTATTTGTGTCTTTGATGGTTTTCACATTATGTGTTTCCATCAATGACAAAGGGGGAGATTGTTACAAATATGAGCAAACTGATATTGTCATTGATGTCAACAAGCTTATGTTTTCATTAGTATCAATTGTAGGAGAAGGAAGGAAAACATTATTGGGTGAGATTGTTGCATTGATGATGCTTTGATTAGTTGCATTACGTTGTCATTAGTAAGCTATTGATGTCAACCTCTAGTGTTTCTTTGATAAGCTTCTATCTATAGATATATGGTTGAGTTTCTATGTTGCAGTTAGCTTGGTGGTGATGAAGAAGTGATGAAGGTGATGATGATGTGTCTCCATTGCTCTATTTCCCTTCTTCATTCCTCCCCCTCCTCTTAAGCCTCTCGCCTTCCTTCCCTTTCCCCAAAAGATTTTTTCAAAAATTTTGACTGTCAATTTTTTGGGTTTTAGAGGTAATCCTTAACCCTTATCTTCCATTTTGAGGGGTAAGCCTTAACCCTTACCTTTGATTTTTGGGGTAATCCTTAATCCTTACCTCTGATTTTGTGGGTAAGCCTTCACCTTTACCTCTAATTTTAGTGTTCATGGTTTGGGTCTCCATCTTACCTCTTACCTTCTTTAAGTAAGAGGTAAGGCTTCTTCCCCATTTCTGAAAGTTTATTTCTTTCCGGCTTTCAGTCTTGCTTTTTCCTTTCCTTTGTATGAGGTAAACCTTTCTTCCAACCACCCTTTCTCTAGAGTCATCCTGTGAAAATCACAATTAGGGCATGTTTTTTGGGCGATGACATTAATTCTCGAATCACCTTTTGAGTGGCATGTTTCAATTTTTGGACTTCAAGGATGACATTTATTACTTCCCCTAACTTTTACAAGTGGATTTTATGGGATCCCATGCTCATTTATTGTTTTTTTTTGAATTTTTCCTAGTGAATCCATTCCCTAATTGTGATTTTCATAGGATGGTTGCATATTTTCATGTACAAACTTCATTGTTAACCTTGGTTAGGGTTAGTGTTTAGTTTATGGTTCTAAGTTATACCTGATCTATAAAGAAAATAAATGTATTCATTTCAAGGGTCCTTCCTCTGCCTCCTTTGGGGTTTTTCTTTGGAAGACTTTCATTTTGCACTCTACAATTATAAAGATTGGTTTGTTGCCTCTACATCAATGAAATCAATCAAGCTTGCCTCTCTCAACTTTTTTATGTTTGTGTAAGTTCATTACTTGCATATTTAAGTGTTTGTTATCTATTTCCATGCATGTATGTTTGAGTTACATCATTTACAGTTACTGCTTGAGAATATCTTTTTCCTTCCAACACCTTGTCAAACCCTAACCTCCAGGCTTGCCTTTGGAAATTGACCAAATCGAGATTTGTGTGAGTCCTTTGGTCCTTCTTCAACATGTTATTGTGCAATAGCATTCAAGAAGAAAAAAATTTACATATTGGTGCTCCACCTCCATTTCCCTTTCATGAATTCATTCTAACCCTTTTCCCATGTGAGTTGTTAGAGTAGGGTAGTTGTAGGGTTTCATGTGCTAGGTTAGACTAGCACATTACACTTTGATCAAAAGAGGAATTTGGCCTTCTCCAAAGATTTTATGTCATATGTGCAAAGGTCCCACACCTTGAGGTTGTTTCCATTGTGTCATTGGAATGTTGAACCCCATGTTCAATAGGGTGCAATTTCACGTGACAACAATTTTATTAAAGTCTTAAATAAGAGACCAAAAATGAAGCCTCAAAGGGTGAAAAAAAGGGAGAATATAAGGTGAAGACTATGTATGAATAGGGATTTCACTTAGTGGACTATTGGATTGATCTAAAAAAAATTGCATTTGGACATTTGGTTAGCAATCTTTGTATATGTTGAAATATTTAATTGCTACCAACATGTTGACTAAACATTTCTTTGTTATATTTGTGATGTTTTCACCTATTTATACCATGTTTTCAATGTTTCCTAATTATAGAACATGTTTGATTATTATTGAAGAAGTTGAATGTTTTCAAAGTGTTTGTGATGTTAGTATATGTAATATTCAAGTTTTTATTGTAGCACCTAACTGAAATAATTTATTTATTGAAATAATCTCTTGAATGCACAAGTTTTTAAAGGATTTAAATGTGAATTTAATATTGTGAAAGGGTCTTCTTTTCTTCTTTGATGAGTTCTTGTGAATTCATATGAATCAAGTTTTATTTGATAAGGTGTAAAATTGTTCAATGTTTGTAGAGTTTTTTATGAACAAATGTTGACTTTTTATGTTTGATTTTTTTTTATTACAATTTTATTGGTTTTCATAACATGGAGGAAACTGCATAAAATAAAATTTAATTATCCTAATCTAGAATAAAAAAAATAACTAATACTAGCTACTACTCTATTCAAAAAATATAGAAGTTAGCCCATGAACTAAAATTAAACTAATATTAAAAGAAAATTAACATTTGACTAATAGTCGCTAGTCAAGAGAAAGTTGAAGAAGCATCAATTTTAAAATGGGATTGAAATTATTCTTAAAAGAACACCATCTTTGTTTGAATTTGTGACAAAATTAGTTGATATGATATCTTGTATGTGAAGGCCTATTTAAAGGTGTAATGGGATCTTTTGAAGAGAATAATCAAATCAGAAAGCAAGTTGCACTATTTCTATTGTGAGAACATGGTCTAAGATGTAGGCATTTGAGTCAAAATAAAGAGGTAACTAGAAGAGAATGCAAATAGTTGAGGTTGCTAAGGTATAATGAATAGGTTGTAAATGGGTAAGGTATAGTGTACAAATAGTTGTTTCTAGGAAAGTTGCTTGGGAAGAATCTCTCAACATATGGGAAGCTTGCCCTCTTCCTAGAATATTTTCTAACACCTTTTTATCACAAAATGGAAAAAATTTATATGAATTAGAGGTGAAGGAAATGCTAAAGAACAAGAAAGATGAAAATACTAGGAAATGAAATACTAAAAAATTATGCTTCTAGGTTCTTAGAATAAACCATTGGTTACAATTGAGAGGTGGTTGTGAAATTGATATGGAAATCACATAACTATCATCGTGATTGCACAAATCATTGTGGTTAATTTGTAACCATTGCCTCATTAGAATTATTTGGTTTTACCAAAGTAGGTGAAATGTTAAATTTTTTGGGGTGAGAAAGCTAGAGATAAAACATGAAAAAGAGGAAAGGAGCACACATGTAGATGAGGTGAATAGGATTACTAGGAGAATCTAAGTAGTGTCACTAGTTATAATTTTATACCATATAACAATATTTTAATCAATATTACTTATCACTTGAACCTAACATTTAACCCATTTAAAAAATATGCAAAAATAGATACTTAAAAGTGTACATTAGAATAGTAGATAGTGAAAAGCATTCAATAATATAGAAACTTCAATAGACATCTTGATTAGATTTAAATATGGTAAAAACCATAAATCATCACATAATTATCCAAACTTTGTAAGAGGATGAAGTTATAGAAATATGTTTAGTATGATTTTAGAGCCATATGAAAAAAGTATAATATGTTTAGTATGATTTTAGAGCCATGCATTTTATGAGTGATGTGGTATAACATAACTTTCTAGTCCTCATGGGAGCATTCATTTATTCGATGGATGATGTTTGATATTTGAGACAATTTAAGATTGAGGTCTCTTTGCCTTACCTACTCAAATATTTTAGTACTAAACTTATGTTTTGTTGTGTGTCTTTTTGTGTGTCTCCTTCATGTTTACATTTAGTTTACATCATTTTTGTTTTCATTTTGTTGTCATATTTATGTTCCACCATGCCATGTTTTTTCATCATGTATGCTTTGTGTTTTCTAACATGTATGTTTGTGTATATTGTCTTGCTACATTTAATACATGTGCGCTCCTTTGTGCTTATGTTGGGTTGCCATGGGATTGTGGATCTTGGGGGTTTGATCACATCCCTTGATCCTTAGTCATCCTATCTCTTCAATGCGTGGAAAATTGGACCCATTTTGACATAGATTTTTTACTTTAGTGTGAGTTTGAGTGTAAGTTCATACTCTCACGAAAGTGGGGGCTAAATGTAGCATCATAAATTGTCACCCTTGACAATTTCAAACCATGTTTTCCTCCCTCTAAATTATTGAACCTAATTGGGTCCCTAATTTCCTAAATTATGCTTTCTATAGCCCATTTATACCACTTTTTGAGAAATCACAAGCATTGAACAAATACATCTAGGTATGGATGAAAAATTAGTTTATCTAGGTTTCATAAATATTGTGAACTTCCCAACCTATATGTAACTATACGAGGCCTATAATTTTTGTGGGATTCATAATGATTGTGTGAATAGGTTTAAGGATTCATTTTATTTTACCAAAAATGTAAGAATGTATTGAAAAAAAATTGGCTCTTCAAGAGGCATTAAATGAATTTTTTTATAATCTCTACAAGTTGAAGTTCATACCCCCTAAGATTGTGAAACATATATAAAAGGTCAAGATTGTGTTGTAGGGAGAGAATGTTATTTCTATTTTTTATTTCTTCTACCTATGATAGAAGAGGTTGATAGCACCACAACCATATTTTACCAATACTTGTCATGAAGTTTACTAGTGATATTATTATTTTAAGGTATATCTATGTGAGTCTTGATATTTCTTTGTGTTAATTTATATGTAAATAATAGGTTTTCTTACCACTATTGATAGCTACTTGATTGACCTATAAAACACTATCTATGGCCTCATGATAGATCTAATGACAAAATCTCTAAAAAAAATTAAATGTTTTTTCATCAAATTAATAAATAGTTCCTAATATTCTCCAACATTAGTATGAGGATAAATATTTGAAAAATAAATAATTTTTATCCATCAAGATACTTAGTGGGGAATAAACTTGTTGCTTTATTTTTTTATACGAAGAAGCTCTCTATTACTAGTTTGTAAGAACTTTTTGTTGGTGTGAGTAAATGTCTTGTACCTAGCTAATTCACTCACTAAGAAATTAGGGGACATATTCACATGTTAAGTTTACTTAGGATAAAATATTCTTTCTATAAGTCTTAGGTTGATTTTCTAGATCTTATCCAGCTAGTAATGCTTGGTTCCTAAGTAGTTTGTTAGGTGTCTCATGTAATAGGATTAAGACACTTGTCATAATCTTGTCTAATCCTATCTCGCTACCTTTCCTTTATAAGAAAGGCATCTCATGTACATTTTCATTCAAGTATATTCAACCATTATTCAATCTTGTATTGTTGAAGCAATATTTCTTGTCATTCTCTCTTTTGTGGAAGATATTTTGGTCTAGTAACTATTCCTGGGGGTGTTGGGGAGTCACCATTAACTCCCACATGGTGCCAGAGCTCTAGTGTTGTAGATTCATTCTGCTATTTGAGGGTTTCATGTTGGCTTGAATATTTTGCTAGGTACATTTTGGGGTTTCACGAACCTCATAGTTGAATCCAAAGCATTGAAGAAAGTTAGGTTTTCCTTTCGTTTTGTCAAATTTGGATATGTTTTGGCTAATCTATGAAGGTTTTGAAAAAGTGTGAAGAGTAGCTGATCCAGGAGGTCACTAATTTTTCAGAGCACTTTGGGCCTAGATCAGCATCACCATTGTATTTAGGAGGCTGCACAAACAAATTTTGATTGTAAATTCATCCACTTTCGATAAAGTTATTTCTGAAGCAAAAAAAAATTGCTTGGGCAAGCCATACGGCCCCCCAAGCCGACTTTATTATTTTGCAGTATATTCCATTCACTTGGTACAATCTGTGTATGTACAGGTCACATCGGTTGATAAATCTGTTGAATATCACATCAAGGTACATTGGCCGCAGGGTTTGTCTTGTCCATTCAAATCTTTCAAATCACAGGTTTTGTTTTTATAAAAACCTTGTTTTCTTTTAAAAAGACCAATTTTATTAAAAGGTGATAGTCATTTGTTTTGGTAGGCATTTTCTAAATATTTTATCTATTACACTTCTTTTTTAAACATTGTTTAAAAATCCAACCATATGTTTGGAGCTGAAAAATTTGAGCCTATTTAGTTTTCAATTGCTTTGATTTTACCTTCATATGTCTCAAACGGGCTATTTTTTCACATTGTCATAACTTTCTCATACGGAGGCAAATTTTTTGAAACGAAATATCACCGGAATGCTTGAAATCTCAATTTTCTAGTGGTGAAGCTACTTTTCAGAAATTTTGCAATTTTATGCCAATTTTTTCTGATTGAAGTTAGATCTTGATTTTTGGCTCCCGAGCTCATAACTTTTTTCCACGATCTCCGATTTTCATGATTCTTGTGGCATTGGAAAGGTATTGAGGAGATCTATCTATCCATTCATGAATTTTTTCTTGTTTTTATCCCAAGTACATTGTAATTTCATATTTTTCCCAATGGGTCTACTAAAGGGTACTTGGACATTTTGGTAGTTGGGAGGGTGTTGTTTTGATAATTGTACTTCATTTCAGTTGTATTTTATATGTTGATCTCATATTGTATCATTTGAGAAGTGTATCATAATTGTAACTATGGGTTATTCAACTCATCCTTTTGTAATAGTTTTGACTAGGGATAATTACGAGTCATGGAAAAAAGGCACAATGACACATTGTAAGTGGTTAAAATTTTTTCCACATCTTTATGGACTCATTCCTAAACTAGAAACAACATATACAAAATATGTTTGGGGTAGTAAGAATGATCATATCATAGGATTGATTGGTTCTACTTTCAGTGTAATCATTTTCAGTGAGACCTATCATTAGGTCTTCTCTGACATGTGCCCACGCACAGTTTGGACCAAATTTTGGGAGATATTTGGAGATCCACACAAGCCTCCATTCCTAGATGATCCTACTTCAAATTTCCTCATTCCACTTGATGATGACACCTTAGAGGAGTTTGAATATGATGTAGAAATTGAGCATCTTGATGATCCAGAGAATTCTTCTGTAGCTCCTACTTCTCCAGTTGAGATCACACAATCATATTCTATTGATGAGTCATTGAGTACTTCCAGTGATTCATTGCAATAGGTATCTATTAGTATTCCTGATTGGGATTCCTATTTGAAAGACATTACTTCTTTATTTGTGGAGTCTCACATTTCAGATTTGGAGGACCAATTTGAGGGTTTATCTCTCCTACTTGACGATAGTCATGGATCCACTAATATCACTTATTGTTTGTCTTTGGAGCTTGTTCAAGATCGGTTTCCACTTTTTCTTGGTTTTTCATGATTTGTTGTTATTGGGCATGTACCTGATTGGATTGTGGCATCATCTTCATCATCCAAGAACTTGGCAACACATGAGAAAATTTTAGAGACACAATATTCATACATATGGATTCCTCATCCTACCAATTCCTATCTAGAATGGGAAGCATTCTTGCATTTTTACTTGGTGCATCTACTTCCTAAGGGGAGAAAAATTATTTGTAGGCATTGGATTATGTTTTTTCTTCAGACATTAACCATATTTTTTGGATATTACACATTGTGGGGGGGATATATTATCTCTCTATTTCCCTCTTATGGGGGGTCATTGCTTGTATATACATAATGGATGTAGTCCTTGGGGGGTATCATTGAGTCTTCCATATGTCATGTTGTTTTGTTTTGGTTTCTCTCTTTTGGAGAGGATTGTTGTCCCATCAGGTTTTCTCCTTTTCTTCTCTTGTGAGAGATTGATTGATTTCATTTGCAATGTAAATGGGTACCTAACATGGCCTAGTAGCCAGGACCCATAGTCATCTTCATCTTTGCACAGTTTGCATAATAATCTTCTCCCTAAGTTATACTTAAGGGGGGTTTTGGTGTGAATATTTTACCTAGCTAATTCACTCACTAGGGAATTAAGAGACATATTCACATGTTAAGTTTACTTAGGATAAAATATTATTTCTAGAAGTCTTAGTTGGATTTTCTAGAACTTATCTTATCTAGCTAGTAATGCTTGATTCCTAGGTAGTTAGTTTGTTAGTTGTCTCATGTAATAGGATTAAGACACTTGTCATAGTCTTGTCTAATCCTATCTCTCTACCTTTCCTTTATAATAAAGGCATCTCATGTATATTTTCATTCAAGCATATTCAACCATTATTCAATCTTGCATTGTTGAAGCAAGATTTATTGCCATTCTCTCTCTCATGGAAGATATTTTGGTCTAGAAACTATTCCTAGGAGTGTTGGGGATAAAAATTTAAAGAATTCATCCACCAATTATTAAAATGAATGGATGAGCTCCTTAGGAAAACCATAGTACCAATTGAAAGTGATTCCCTCAGGGAATATTTTAGTCACTACATCATCCTTAAGGAAGGACTTAGTGAGTACTGATCACATAAGCCTTGATGTGTATACCTATATCTCCTTCACCTTTAAGTATAGGTAGGTCTAGCAAAGGCCTATGTAAGATGACACCATTAACCACATTGTCTAAATGATCTCTAATGTATTATAAATAGATTTATGGAATTGATCTATGGGTAGGTGTGGAATAGCCATGCTTGTAGGTCACTTGGTAGGATTTTTGTAGAGGAATAGTATGAAATTATTGTTGGTTGATGAGTTTACTATGACTTGATTATTGATGGGTAGATTTAATATAAACCCACTTAGACATTAGGTTCTTATGTATTTGGTGCAGGAGCACTTGTTTGATTTCTTACCTCCATGAGGCCATTTGTAAATAGTTTCTCTATTTTTTGTATTGGGTATTATAATAAGGTTTACCAAACCATTTTAGAGGTGTTTGAGTCTTAGGAAGTCATATTTTAATTCATTTGTCAAATAATGTTTAAAGTTGTTCCATATTGTAAAAATTGTCAAAAGTGCAAAATTAGGTAAATAAAGTGTCATTAAGGTGTTTTTTCAACAAACTAATCAAAAAGTGGTTGAAAATAGTTTTTTTTAATTGTAAATGTATAAATAAACCCTTCAAAACTCAAATTTGGGGTTGGAGACATTATTTTTGAAGTTTGATGAATGACAACCTCAAATTTTGTGTGCATTTTATGATTCTTACATTGTTTTCATGCTGAAGTTGTGCATTGTACGGCCTGGTATGGAATCATATAATGGAGTATCATTTATGAATGGAAATATATTTGTTTCTATTTTCCAATTATTTTTTTCTCATTTAATTTTATTGAGTTTTGTGGGAGATATGACTATTTTGGTGAGACCGCCCTATTCTAATAATATTGTGCAGAATTTGCAGTCTAAAAAATGTGATGGTACGGATTGTAAAATCTATATTTTGGATCTTAAACCAATTTTATTTTGTTTCCATGTGAATCTAATTTCATTTTCTTGAAGTCTCATCAAATTTCATTAAGATTTGAATAAGTTATGACCATTTTTGTGAGGAAGGTCTGAACCCTACCTAGGGTTTGCAGTTTTGGGAAAAAAGCAATGTCTTTCTTTTTCACTGTTGGATCTTCATAAAAATTGGAGGAAAAGTCTATAAATATGGTGTATTCAATCTCACCAGAGCAATTTAATTCATTATTTTTTTTGTGGAAGTTATTAATGACCGTTCGTTGCATTAAATTATGGGCTGCCATGTCTATGTTTCTAATGTGATATAGAATGCCTAATAGCATGTGTTATACAAATATTTCTTTGAATTATTGTTGAAGGTTTGTGAGATGTGTTTTTTAATCCTCCTATCTCTACATAAAGTTGGTATCAGAGCATGAAGATGCTCTAGGAAAGTTTTATGTGTCTTGTGTGTGTGGTTGTTTGTAGGTTGGTACAGTGAGAAAGTCCAAGAGACTAGGGAGAGCAAAGTGGAGACACCTAGGTGAGGCAAAGAGTTGTGAAGAAAGGAGGGACTCGTTTGTAAAGATGGATTTTTTGAGAAGGTTGGAAAAATGTTTGCAAGTAGAGGATTCATGAAGGAAGAAGAAAAGAGAGGAAAAAGAGTTGAGAAAGAAGGAAAGAAAGAAGGAAAGACAAATAGAATTTGAGAAAGCCTTGGAAGAGATGAGTAGAAAGGTGGAAAGATTAGACAAGGAAAACCAATCTCTTAAGAAAGCACTAAGGAGTTGGCATATACCAATGTCAAAGAGGTTAATATGGCCTCTAAAGAAGATTATGAAGAAGCAAAGAAAATAGAAGAGGGCAAAAAATTTAGTCAAATATGAAGAAGAAGACTTATGGACACAATATTAAGCCACTGAAGAAGAATGGGATAGTAAGGTTGGTGATGGAAAAGTCAAACAAGAGGAAGAAGAACTCATCAAGGTAGAAGAAAACAAGGACATTGAGGTTTCAAGTGAATTGGTGTCAAGATTGAATAAGTTGGTTATGGGTGAAGAGGTATTTGAAGTACAAGAAGACAAGGAGGAGACCTCAAGGTCTCTATATTTTGTTTCTAATTTTTCTTTAGACTATGTATGTGTAGGTTATGAAGGACAAAGTGAAGGATATGATGATTTGATAGAGTTTTGGGACCTCCAAGTTACAAAAATGATTGATAGGAGAAGGCATAAGAAGAAAAAAATGAAGAAAGGACTAAAGATGATTGAAAATACAAAGGAAAAAGTGCAAAGTAACTGGAAGACCAGGAAGAAGACAATTCAAAGGGGCTTGAATTCTTTTTCCCCTAGGAGTCTGGTGCAGGAGCACCTGTTTGATTTCTTGACTCCATGAGGCCATTTGTCAATAGTTTCTCTATTTTGTGTATTGGGTCTTATAATAAGGTTTACCAAACCATTTTAGAAGTGTTTGAGTCTTAGGAAGTCATATTTTAAGTCATTTGTCAAATAATGTTTAAAGTTGTTCCATATTACAAAAATTGTCAAAAGTGCAAAATTAGGTAGATGAAGTGTCATTAAGGTGTTTTGTCAACAAAATAATCAAAAGGTGGTTGAAAATAGTTGGTTTTGGTTGAAAATTTATAAATACACCCTCCAAAACTCGAATTGGGGGTTGGAGACATTATTTTGAAGTTTGATGAATGACAACCTCAAATTTTGTGTGCATTTTCTGATTCTTACATTGTTTTCAGGCTAAAGTTGTACATTTTATGGCCTAGTATGGACTCATATAATGGATTATCATATATGAATAGAAATATATTTTTTTCTAGTTTCCAATTATTTTTGTCTTATTGAATTTTATTGAGTTTTGTGGGAGATATGACTATTTTGGTGAGACTTCCCTATTCTAACAATATTGTGCAGAATTTGCAATCTGAAAAATGTGATGGTACAGATTGTAAAGTCTATATTTTGGATCTAAAACCAATTTTTTTTTTTTTCCATGTGAATCTACTTTAATTTTCTTCAAGTCTTATCAATTGTCATTAATATTTGAATAAGTTATGACCATTTTTGTGAGGGAAGGTTTGAACGCTACCTAGGGTTTGCAGTTTTGGAAAAACTGCAATATCTTTCTTTTCCACCATTGGATCTTCATAAAAATTGGAGGAAAAGTCTATAACTATATTGTATTCAATATCACAGGAGAAATTGGATTCATTATTGGTTTTGTGGAATCTATTAATGACTATTTTTTGCATTAAATTGTGGGCTTCCATGGCTATGTTTCCAATGTGATATAGAATGCCTAATAGCATGTGTTACACAAATATTGATTTGAATTATTGTTGAAGGTTTGTGAGATGTGCTGTTGAATCTCCTATATTTGCATCATTATTCACCTAATATCACTTAGAAGTTGGTTGAAATCAACCTACTCAAAATGATATTGAGTAGAGGATAGATAATGAACATCCATAGATCTATGTGAGGAGTTGAGATTTATAAATGCATTGTTTTTGAAAGATGGATGTGTGAAGTTTTTGAATTGTGGAGGGAAATTTTTTAAAATTTCCACCTAGTTCAAAATTTTAAGAGGCCATAAAGGGGTAACGTGTCTGAACATGTTGAGAGGAGACATGTAAAAAATGAAAATCTTGTCAATGTAATAGTCTTGTGTGGTGCTCAAGGGATAGTTTGAAGTCTAGAATTAGTTGCATAAAAAATATTATTTTCTAGGGAATTAGGATTGATATCCCAAGATTAGATGATTTTTTAAGGATATTTTCCTAGTTAGGGATGACATGTCAATTTTCATAAATGGAAAATATAATAGAAAGGTTTGTAATTTCATGTTAGATTCACCAATTATGTATGAATCAAAATGAGCATACTATACACCAAAGTGGGAACACATGACTTCTTGAGGTTAAACCAAAGAATTCTAATGAGGTTTTCTTAGGGTCTTGAATAAGAAAGAGACAAAAAATGAAGCCTCAAAGGGTGCACAAAAGGGATAATATAAGATAGAGATTTTGTATGAATAGGGATTTCACTTAGTGGAATATTAGACTGATCTAGAAAAATATTTGCATTTGGATACTTGGTTAGCAATCTTTGTATATGTTGAAATATTTAATTGCTACCAATATGTTGACTAAATATTTCTTTGTTATATTTGTGATGTTTTTACCTATTTATACCATGTTTGCAACATTTCCTAATAGAACAATTTGATTATTATTAAATAAGTTGAATTTTTTCAAAGTGTTTGTGATGTTTTTGATAAGGTAAGCAGGGTTTTGAAAGGGCCTAGAACCTTATACAAAGCAAGGAAAATGACACTTCCAAACACCAAAGTCTTAAAAATTTCCAACAAAAACAAATAGTAGAAACATGTTTTGAAGGTCACCTGAAAACCTCACAAAAAGTAGAGAAACCACAAATACACCGCAAGACAACAAAAAAAGTCAACGAGCTCCATGCCACCAAAGGGGGGCCAAACTTAAAGAAGGGCCACACCAATCAAGGAGGTTTGAAATTGTGTCCAAACAAAGAGCTCATAAGGGGATCTTGATCTAAATGGGCTAATCTAATAATCTTGGATGAATTAATGTCATTCATACTAATAAGAAAAAAATTATCCTTGAGAGGGCTTCCCATTAGGACATCAGCATGATCTTCCACTTCCAACTCCTTAGCCAAGGGGTTCACCAAGTATGACTTTTTAGTGGGAAAAAATATAGTGGAGCCCAGACCCTTCCCAACAGAATAAGTCACCACAGGATTGAAGTCATGGAAAGAGAGAGAAAAATGACCAACTCTAAGGCAATGAGAGCACAAAAAAGAGGAAGAATCAAAGAGAACACTCTGTTCCCAAACACCTAACTTGGAACGAATCTTAATATTATTTGGTAGAAGCTTACTATTTTCAACCAAAACACAAAATCTAGCATAAACTAAACATTTCATTCCTTTTGTGATCCTATCCATGGCTAAGAAAGAACCAAAATTATTACCAATACCTCGAAAGACCTCCTCATCTAAGAATTCCAAAGGAATTTATGGGAGCCTAACACAAATAGGGGCCCAATCAAAGCAATCCTTGGAAGCCAAAAACCCCACAGTCCAACTTTTTAGAAGGAGAATACATTTACCAAAGAACCAAGTCCCTCCATGTAATACATATTTACTCTACGGAAGGAGTTGGAAGGAAAAAAGGAAAAAACCTTTAGGCAAAGCAACCACCTGTAGTAGACTAAAATTATTCCATTTAACTAGAGCCCAACTGTGAACAAAGTCAATATTAGGACAAGGGCCTAAGGAACTCCCAAAAAAAGCATTACCAATAGTAGCAATAGACATTTCCACCACAACATTAGGAATTTGAAGAGAGAGACCGGAGACCACCAATAATCCCTACACCTTAGCCTTGACAAGAGTAGTAGCATCCTCCTTACACATAGAGAGGGGTTCCTTAATAACATCCAACCCCACAGGAGAAGTAGTAGCATCCAAATCACCAAGGAAGTCAAAGGAAAAAGGGGGGTTAACCAAACCAACCCTTGAGGAAAGATCCTTCATAGGCATCTGAATAATGTTCAAACCTTCAGATCTAGAAGCCAAAGATGTGCACCCAGATTCACATCCAAACCAAGCCCAACACCCACCTATTGAGTAGGAATCGAGTGATTAAGAAATCCGTTAAACAACCTAGAAAAATGAGTACCATCTTCCTCTTTCTTCCCAACAATCTCACACTTTCGAGACTTCCTATGAGCCTCCAAAATATTATAAAAAAGGAGCTCTTCTTCCTCCTCATCTGAATCGATAAACCACTCATTATGAATCCCATCCTTAGAGAGAACAAAGGAAGATCTGACATAGGGAGCAAGTTCCCATTCTACAAGAGCATGAAAATCCCCCTCATCCATCCCCTCATCCGAGCCTCCAAGGTCAAAAACTTCACCAACATTAGCAACACTGAAAACAACCTCAAAACCATCCACCTCTACATCCACAACGTTAGTAGCTCTAATAGCCAACTCTGAATCGTCCTCCTCTACACCTTCATCTTCATTTGTTGCGCCCTCAGCCCCAATAGCAGACCCATTGCCACTAGTAGAGCTTGTGCCAGCTAGGGTTTGAGCACCCTAAATGCTCTTTATTTCCATCATTTTAGATATAAAGTTTTTGTGATGTTAGTATATGTAATATTCAAGTTTTTATTGTAGCACCTAACTAAAATAATTTATTTATTGAAATAATCTCTTGCATGCACAAGTTTTCAAAGGATAAATGCAAATTTAATATCATGAAAGGATCCTCTTTTCTTCTTTGATGAGTTCTTATGAATTCATATAAATGAAGTTTTATTTGATAAGGTGTAAAATTGTTTAATGTTTGTAGTGTTTTTTTATGAATAACTGTTGATTTTTTATGTTTGACTATTTTTTATTACAAATGTATTAGTTTTCACAACACAGAGGAAATTGCATTTAATAAAATATAATTAGCCTAATATAGAATAAAAAAACTAACTAATACCATCTACTGCTAAAAATCTAGAAATTAGCCCATGAACTGAAATTAGGCTAATATTAAAAGAAAACTAACATTTGACTAATAGTCACTAGTCAAGAGAAAGTTGAAGAAGCATAATTTATAAAATGGGAGTGAAATTATTCTTAAAATAACACCATCTTTGTTTTAAGTTGTGACAAACTCAGTTGATATGACATCTTGGATGTGAAGATCTATGGAAGGTGTAATGAGATATTTTCAAGAGAATAATCAAATGGGAAAGCAAGTTGCACTATTTCTAATTGTGAGAACATAGTCTAATATGTAGGTATTTGAGTTGGAAATAAAGAGGTAACTAAAAGAGAATGCAACTAGATGAGGTTGCTAAGGTGTAATGAATAAGTTGTAAATAGGCAAGGCAAAGTGTACAAATAGTTATTTCTAGGAAAAATTCTTGGGAAGAATCTCTTAGCATATGGGAAGCCTATCCCCTTCACAAAATATTTTCTAACACCTTTTATCACAAAATGGAAAAAATCTATATGAGTTAGAGGTGAATATTTTCTAACACCAGGTAATGGAATACTAAAAATTTATGCTTCTAGATTCTTAAAAGAAACCATTAGTTGTAATAGAGAGGTGGTTGTGAAATTGGTATGGAAATTGCATAACTATCATAGTTATTGCAAAGATCATTGTGGTACTTTTGCAACAATTGTCTAGTTAAAATTATTTGGTTTTACCAAAATAGGTGAAATATAAAGTTTTGTGGGGTGAAAAAGTTAGAGACAAAACATGACAAAGAGGAAAGGAGCACACATGTAGATGGGGTGAATATGATTACTAGGAGAATCTAAGTGGTATCACTAGTTATAATTGTATACCATAACAATATTTTAAATGATATTACTTATCACTTGAATCTAACATTAAACTCATTTTAAAAATATGCAAAAATAGATACTTACAAGTGTACATTAGAATAGTGGATAGTGAAAAGCGTTGAATAATATTCAATAAAAACTTCAATAGTCATTTTGATTAAATTTAAATATGTTAAAAACCATAAATCATCACACAATTATCCAAACTTTGTAAGATCATGAAGTTATAGAAATATGTTTAATACAAGTTTAGAACCACCTCCATACCCAAATAAGTATGAAAATGGTGATGCCCACTCTCCCATGTTTTAGTCATTAAAAATATTAGACAATTAGATGCAATTATTGTTAAACTCTAGTTTAATTTAAATAATTTCTTTCTATGATTATGAATAAAAGAATCTTTTAAGTTCAAGATATTGATAATTTATCAAGACCTATAATTGAATTTAAAAAATATGATGTCTCAAGAAAATAAGTTATAATGGATGTTAGTGTAGAGAGCCTCACTGAGCTATGAAATTTGTCATTTGATGATTAATATATTGTAAAAGTGAATTTGGATAAGATCATTTCCAAGTGTGACTTTGTGACTTTGAGAACTAAATGAAACCTTATGATCTGATTGTTGTTTTTATATTTTGTCGTCCTAATTACACTTTGTGATTATGTCTCCCTAACCCATATCATATCCGTGACTTAGCATTATTTTTCATCATGTACGGTATTTGAAAAAAGGTATTTATGTTAATTCATGTCGTGAAATACATAAGACAAGTAGTGAGGTTAGTACTTTGAGATCATAATAGTTATCTTTGACTAGCAGGTGAGCGTGTAATCCAATCCACTATATTAGTAATGCAGATATCAAGATTTAAATGTAACTTTTTCTCTTTAGAATCATACTTATCATTTTTAGATAAACAAAATATAATTGTGAATGAAGATTGTTTTTTGTTGTAATCTACTATTTTAAACATAGGAACTATTATATTAAACCCTATTCTGATAAAAATTTGCTTACTATAAATGTAAAATTAACAACAAAAACTTTCAAAATCCTCATAAATGGTATTTTTTCTAGTGAACGTTTATAAAGACATCAAAAGGATCTTGTAGCATATATAATTGATATATTTTATAGGATATTTGCATTCAATTTTTTTGTTCTTTTAGTGTGAAGATATATGTTGGCATTAATTGTAAGTTAAATGAGTTTACTTAAACATATATGATGCACTTATAATAACATACACAATGTAGAATATAGTTAACTTAGGTGAAAAGGATATCATTTTAACATGATTGTAATTGATGATTAGTACACATTTCTTATATCATAAATCATAAGATAATAGCAATATTAAAGAGTAAAAATAATTAAATTAGATGTAAACAATCTTGTGGATGATGTTATACCCTAGGTAGATTAAACAAAATAATTTAACCCATTTTAACTAAGATCTACGCTAAAATAAATTCTATAGTAAACTCAATACTAAGGGTGGGTTGTGACATACGATATTAGAGAATTAGGTTCAAATCTAACCTACAACTCGCTATGTGAATGATGAAGGAGGGGTTCTCAACAACCCTCTTTTTTGAAACCCTTCAATCTTCAACAATGGAGCCTTCAATATTTAATGGTTTCCATAATCCTCTCAACTTGAAACAAGGGTCTTCTAAAACCCCCTTGGATAATTCCACGCCAAGCTCTCCCTTTCTCCAAAACTTGCATCCATAAAATGAATGCCAAAACATGCAACAAAACCCTCTCCAAAAATTAAAAAATCTGATTTTTTTCCTCCAATTAGAAAAGCCACGAATACCTCCATGAAATTGGTGGTTTATAATATGAAAAAATCAATAAATCATTTTTAATTCCATTTTATAACTCTCACAAACCCAATGCCCAAGTTTTTTTTTTCTGATTTTTCCAAAAATGCAACTACACCTCCATTATCTCCACTTGCTAACTTGCATAAAAAAAATGATTGTTATTTAATTAAATATAATTATTCTCAGCTTATTAAAATTATCTTCCTAGTATGAAATCAGCCTCCTAACATGAAATGCAAATTGAAAATTCAAATTTGTTTTTTTTTTGGTGATGCAAGATTGCAAGTCAACTGTGGATGCTCCTGCATTAGACACCCAAGGTAGAAAAAATTTGTGAGCTTGGTCACACAAAATGGAGTTGAATAGTAGGACCATCCTTTTAAGTTGTAAACAACCTTTAACAAACTCCATTACTGAATTTGGTACCACCAATGAGTTCTTCTTTCTCCTCTTCCAACACCTACTCGGAATAAGCATCCTCCTCCTTTGACAACTCTTCTCTGCACTCAACCTCATAAACGTGGAATCAATTCCACCATAGACCGACCACCTCCTCCAAATGTATCTCTCATTCTCCTCGAATATTTTAGGATTCAATCCACCAAAGTTCTTCCACCTCCACCAAATTGCACCTACACTTAACTCTACAACACCATACAAACCCTTCTTTGCATACCAATCATCTCTAACAAAATTTGACTGAACCATATCATCTACATTCACTAACTTATCCATCTCAAGATAAAAATAATATTTCTTAAATTCATTAAGAAAATATTTTACCTTCTCATCACCTGTTGCAACTTCAATTTTATTCTCTTCTTTCATGCCTTTAATAAGACATGCAACTGTATCACTTTCTTATCCTATAACCAATACATTACACTCTTCTTCTATTACTGCAATCCTTTCATCTACAAAAAATCCACTTTCATCTTCATCATAAAAATGAAAAATATTATGCATTACCTCTTTTTCCTTGCCACTGTCTGTTGCCATATCTTCTTCACTGTCAATCTTAGCTGCAATTTTATTTTTCGATACTCTTAAGTCCTCCAAAGGACACTCATCTACTACTGCAACAATATTTCTCTCTTTGATTTCTACACTTTCTTTTTTCTTCTCATCCTCTGCTACAATCTCACCATCTTTCTTCACACTATCCTCAAAGCATACTTCTACAGTATTTTCTCCATCTTGTTACCTGCATACATAACTATGAAAAACCTTTTTCCTTTATTTTTTATTATTTCATCAAACACTTGCCACACACTCTTAATATTCAACCTCTTAGGTATAGACTACCTCACATTCGATGATTTTTCCACATACCACATGCACTCCACCCCCAAGTTCAGGTGCAAACTACCTTGCATTGGCTCTTCTGCTTGCACACTTAGGAACTCCTACTCTGATACCACTAATGAAGGAGGGCTTCTCACCAAGCCTCTTTTTTGAAACCCTTCAATATTCAACAATGGAGCCTTCAATAATTAATGTCTTCCATAATCCTCTCAACCTGCAACAAAGGTCTCCTAGAACCCCCTTGGATAATTCCACACCAAACTCTCCATTTCTCTAAAACTTGTAGCCACAAAATGAATGCCAAAACATGCAATAAAACCCTCTCCAAAAATTAAAAATATGATTTTTTTCCTCCAATTAGAAAAGCCACAACCACCTCCATGAAACTAATGGGTTCTAATATTGAACAACCAATAAATAATTTTTAATTCCATTTTGTAACTCCCACAAACCCAATGTCCAAGTTTTCTTTCTCCGATTTGTCCAAAAGTGCAACTACACCTCCACTATCTCCACCACTTGCTAACATGCATAACAAAAATGGTTTTTTTATTTAATTAAATATAATTATTCTCAACTTATTAAAATTATCCTCCTAACGTGAAATGAAAATTAAAAATTCAAATTTGTTTGTTATTGTTGATGCAAGATTGCTAGTCAATTGTGGATGCTCTTGCATCACGGAATGATGTTTGAAATTTGAAATTTTAATTTAATCACCCTTGCTTTTACCATAAAATGAATTAATATACAAGGTGATAAAATGTTATAGAAAACAAAAGTGGCTAAAACTTCTAGAAAAACCAAAGCTGATAAATTGCTAATCATTAGGGACTTTCTATTTGACTATTGATTAAACAAACCAAGGATGGACAAGGTAGTATGTGAAGAATTTATATGATTATACCCTATTAAAAATTTCCAAGGGAGTACTTTTACTAAAGAATAAAATATTCACAATAGATTCTAGTTATAGCTAATATAATGACATCTCATAGTATAAATAAATAAATTATAGACCTATATAATCATTAAATAAATGAATAAAAAATTATCATTATCATTTATGTTAAGTAAATATTTATTATGTATAAACTAAAGCTATTAATGGTGAATATCTAGTAGTACAAACTAATCTACCTTGGATCAAATCAATTCAAAGTGATCTAATTGATAACTTAATATTATTTATATTTTAGAATCACTTTAATACACAATATTTGTGATATCATATTTCCACACTATTAAATTATTATAAATTTTGGAACTAGAAAATCCAACATTTATAATAATCTATGCAAATGGTAGGAAAAATATTATATAATCACTTTTCATAGTTAAATATTATATAGGAGTGAATTTGCGCCCCTTGTACAAATTCCCCTTTCACATACCCTCACCTTAGAAAATCAAATCCGAAGGAAAAATTCCACATCACCCACCTACCTTTCATCTGCATGATGTTTGTCCTTTTTGTCAGTGAGAGAATATTTGTCAAAGACGAACGTGCAACACACAAACGTTTGCGCATTGCGCTACCATCCCCAATGGATTCCTACATCTGAAGTTGGTAGAGGTGTTACATACCCAATCGGGGCTGAATTGTAACATCCCTCTTTGACCAACCGACTCAAAAATGCCTTATTCTTTCTCATCCCACCATAAAAAACACTCATTCTAACTTCATCTCATCCTTCTTTCACATCCTCTAGCAATCTTCTACACATTATCATTCACTCCAGTATTATAGCACTTCGTTTTGTGAGCATTGTAGCTATAGACATCTAATTTGACCACTTCCATATGATCAAAGACGTCTCCTTATTCATCTAGCTGATTATCCCCTCTTTTAATATTAATTAAATCATTTGTTTGATTAATACCTTGCATCTTACATAGGGTCCATAAAGTATTTAATTCAATAAATACTCAACCCCTCTTCCTCCTCTAAATTAAATAAATACACCATTTTATTTAATTTAGCCATATCCCCCTTTTGGAATTAAAATTCATTTTTTAATTCCTCTTTTCTCTCTCATTGTCACATCCTCCAACTTTTGCAAGTTGGTCTCTAATCCATCTTAATTCCTTCATCTTCTTCTAATTGACTATGGTTAGCATGTGCACACCCTTAATCATCATTAGGGTCACATCCTCCATAATCTCCCACTTGCTTCTAATAAGTCATTAGTCCATCAAATTAGGTACTTGCACAACCTTAATCATATGGTTAGCCAAACTAAATTCTCTTCCCATTTATGGCATGTGTCCTTAAGTCAACCTTATTAAAGGCTTTCTCCTTTTGGGCAAGGCACTCCACTTCCCCATGTGAATTTTTAATTCACCTTTTAATCCCTCAATGCACCCAAAAGGAATTTTTAATTCCTTCACTTCTTCCCACATGTCCTCTACTTATTCTTTATTCTTTCCCATCTCCCCATGAGAATATTTGAGGAATTTTTAATTCCTCACATGTCCTCTCACCCACATGGGGACAAGGACCTCCTTTATGAGGAGATCTTGTCCAATCCCAAGGTACTTTGTACCCCCCTCCATGTCATGTACTATTCTTCCACCTCATGTCCACTTCACCTTTTAGGGCTATATCACATGCCACATGTCAAGATGTGAGGGCTTGTGAGTTCTCAACTCACCTTAGCCCTACATCTTGATCATTGGTGGCTCAATCTTGGCCATCCATCTCTTCTAGGAATTCTCAAAATTCCTATAAATACCCCCTCTTTTCTCTCATTTTGGAGGAGATCATTTTGCTAGCCAAACTCTTACAATTTTATTTCTCAATCTACACTTAGCCATTTTCATGTTTTCATCCATTTCCATCCATCTTCACATCATTATCTAGTTTGCATATTGTGCCATCCAAGGAGCATACACATCCAAGATCGAAGGGCCAACCAAAGGATCAATTCGAGACAAGGTATAATGTTCCATTTGTTACTCTTATCTTGTGTTGATTCCAACTTAGGCTAATCTTGAGGTGTAGGTTGTTTTGGTGTTTATTTGCACTCTTTAGTTTGCTGCTTGTTTTCTAACGCATATATTCGACCTATCATAGTAGCAGCTTTGAAGCTCCATCAACTCCACATTGCAAGTGTGAGGCAAGCCATAGAAGTTGTGGGCTTGGAGATTTGTGAGACCTCCCTTCATCACCACTGCGACTGTGGTGACTTTTCCAAGTCCATACCTTGCATTATCCTCCATTGGCTAGTGAGATTTTGTGTGGAGGTGGTAACACTTCACTCCTCTCCTTTGTGATTTGATAGAGTAGCATAGTATTGTTTTGTAGTGTTCATTGCAATCTTCTCTTCTACTTTCTTTATCACATAGTCTACTTTGTTGCTTCTTGGCTATCCGTGGAGGTGGAAACACCAAAATGGGGGTTTGACCGAGGTAGGCCCCAATACATTCCCAACAATTTTCCCTATTTCTTACAGTGTGTAGGTGGATGTACACGTGGAGCTGGTTGACGAACTAACACCTTTGTGAGATCATCTTTGTCATCCTAGCTTTCATTTATTTGCTTTATCATCTCCATCTCTATTTTTTGTACTTTCTTATTCTATTTTTCCCATCATAATCAACTAGCTAGGTTGTCAATAGGTTTTTAGGAAGTTTTTACTATACTTAGTGTTTTCTAGCCATACAAACGTCAGCGTGACAAAGAGATGCTAGAGTGTTGCACTGTCATCCTAGAACCACATTGTCATCCTTGAATAGAGAGTTGTCTGAGGTGCAATACCAACTCTAGAAACTAGCTCACCTAGCCTAAACCTAAAGTTCAGGTCTGAAGAGTTACAAAAGTACTAGATAGTGCTCTCCATTCTCAATCCCCATCCTTTAGAGTGAGGTAAGTTAGGGTAGCCCTCCACTCTCAACTCTCTGTGACCTAGAGACTTGACATCGTTGGTCCCCTTCTCTTACATTTTTGGTGAAAATGACGTGAACCATTTTGGTTATGTTTGGCAGTATTGAAGGGCCCTTTCCTCGTGTTCTAGGAGCATTGTAGGTGAGAGTGTTGTGAGGAATTTCACCTTACAACCCAACCTGTGACCCCTAATAGGTATAGTTGAAAGGTTCTGTAAGTGTTGCAGAGTGAAACCTTAACTGGGCCACTGTCCTATTTCAAACCTTTGGGGAGGCTTTGTGAGAGTATTGTTTAGTGTGCATGATGGCCTCTTTCTTGCATCTACCTATCCCCTCTATGCAGCTTACGAGTAGTAGTCCAGTTATATAACCTTCACCTCACAGGATTTGCTGATGGAATAGAGAACCATCTCCCCTTTATATCCCTATGCAAATCAATGGGAACACTATAGCAGGTGTTCTTGTTGACCCGATAGCTCAAGAGGATATTATAACTAAGGAGATCATGTTAATTAACTTCCTACATAAAGATGCGTATGACACACCTATGAGCACCATCTGTACGCATAACAGACTTTTCATACCTCCCCTTGGTAGTATCATTTTGTCAGTCCTTGTTCGACCTAAGTCTGTAAAATTGTTGTTTGACATAATCCTGAGGTCTGAACTCTTTAGAGTGAAGCTAGGTATCCCTTAGTTAGTAGCTATGAGCGAAGTTCCCTTGGTTGTGCATAAATTTCTAAAATTTATTAATGAGGGTTCAATACATGTGATCCATGACACCGATTATAGACAGTCGATTGCACGTGGCAACTATTCTTTAGATCACTTTTGGCCTACACCCGTTGGTCCTCTCTCACCTAGAAAGGACCTCTTGTATTGGACTTATCAAAAGTACAAGAAAGGGTGCTTAACACCTAGAGTGAGGTACCCTCCATCACCTTATGTTGTTTCACATAGGGCATGCCTAAAAGCTAACAGTGATGTCGCCAAGGCTCGTAGAAGAGAAGAAGAGAATCCCTCTCAAGGTCCCTCTTCTTCCTCTTCTATTGTCTAGCCTAACACTTCCTCTCACCCTACTATAGCATCATCAAATTCTACTCCACTTTTGTGTGAGAACCCTATGGTGCCTAGTTGGTGAAAGCCCAAGCGTCCTACATCTAAACTTCTTATTCTACCCATAGAGCCTAGTCCCATTCGATGTGGTAGAAGAAAGGGTCCTCACAGAGAATCCTCTATCTCACGGCCTCCAACTGTTCCTTCTCTTAAAGAAGTGAATGGGAAGAGGCCCATCATCGAGGCTCTAGAGCCAACTCCCCCCATTGTTTTGCAACCTCTTCCTCCTACTCCCATTCAGGAGCATGTCCCTCTATCGAAAATGACTATGATGAACACCCCTATTGGTGAGTAGGATCCTTTTGTCCCTTCATAGCTCCTAGCCTCTAGATCAAAGATTCATAGAAACCACCTTGCACACAAGCGTAAGTGTCGATGAAAGGCTTTGGCAGCTGAGCAGGCCACTTTAGGGCCTCCTGATGCATCCTCCTCTCTCCTCCCCTCCTCTTTCGTTCAATTGAGTTCAGTCTCACTTTTGATTCTTGTTGTGAGTACAAGTGCATATGATCCTAAAAGGGTATAGGTGTTTATCGCTCCTTCAGTTGAGCCGCTCCTATTGATGTCCCTTCTAAACATCCCACCATTTATTGAACCCATGGACATGTTGAATACCTTAGTGTTGTCCATCATGGTTTTCTCCTCCTCCTCTACACCCCTTGCCTCATCTGTGGGGAGTTCACATCCCTTGACAAAGAAGAAGGTAGAGGTTGTCCCTTCTAGCAATGGAGAGTGTAAGAGGAGCCAATCTTCTCCAAAGGGTGGTCCTGTGTTAACTTGTTATGTCCTAGAGATAGAACAAGTTTTAGCTTCCCCTGAGGTTGTCACCACTCCCTAGTCACTCGGTGTTCCAAGCAGTGAATCTTAGGCACCATCCTCCTCATCTATTGAGGTACAACATGGCACTCCAATAGAGTGCATGTTTAACTCTTTGGATGAATTTTTGGCCTTGTCAGTAATCTTCATGAAATCACTGACCATAGCTCCACAAGAGCCGAGCATAGAAGACCTTGTGGGGCTTTCTTACTTAGCCCTTGTTGCGGGAGGATCAAAAGCTCCTCCCCTTAATATTCCACCACTGTAGGTCACCCGCCTTCCCCTTACAATGATCTAGATTTGGAAATGGATGACCTCTTGGTTGATGAGTGTTACGGGGAGGCCTCTTCTTTATCTTTAGATTAGATGTGTGTGTGATGTGATGTGTTCCCCATGCTTGTGTTATGTGTTCTTGGATGACCCTTGTCACCCTTGTTGGTTCTTGGATACAAGAGAAATTTTGTGTCATAAACCTTCTTCTATTTGTATCATTCTTCCTTTGTTATGTGTATTCGTTTTCAACAAATTAGGAATGATGCAAAGTGTTGGGGGAATTTAACTTCCCTTCCATGTTGACCTAATTTTTTATTTTCACTTTTTTTTTCTCATGCATTCTTCACATGGTCTGATATAGTAGGGGTTTGATGACAGTTTATTTATATACTATTATTATACTTATATATATTTATGAATAGCTCTGACCCCAAAATATCATGCTCATCGATATCTACACTCACTAAAGTGGGGGAAAATGTATAGGAGAAAATTTTCACCCCTTGTACAAATTCCCCTTCCATGTACCCTCACCTTAGAAAATCAAATCTAAAGGAAAAATTCCACATCACCCACCTACCTTCCATCCACATAGTGTTTTTCCTTTTTGTCGGTGAGAGAATATTTTTTGGGAACAAACACACGACACCCAGACATCTGTGCATCGCACTGTCATCCCTAATGGATTCCTACGTCTGATGTTGGTAGATGATTTACACACCCGATTGGGGCCGAATTATAATGTCCCTCTTCAACCAACTGACCCGAAAATGCCTTATTCTTTCTCATCCCACCTTAAAAAACACTCATTCTCACTTCATTTCATCCTTCTTTCACATCCTCTAGAAATTTTCTGCACATTCTCATTTACTCTAGCATTCTAGCACTTTGTTTTGTGAGTATTGTAGTAGCTTTGAAGCTCCATCAACTCCACATTGCAATGATGAGGCAAGCCATAGAAGTTGTGGGCTTGGAGACTTGTGAGACCTCCCTTCATCACCACTGCAACTATGGTAACTTTGCCAAGTCCATACCTTGCATTCTCCTCCATTGGCTAGTGAGCTTTTGGGTGGAGGTGGTAACGCTTCATTCCTCTCCTTTGTGATTTGATAGAGCAACATATTATTGTTTTGTAGTGTTCATTGCAATATTCTTTTCTACTTTCTTTATCGCATATTCTACTTCGATGCTTCCTGGCTGTCTATGGAGGTGGAAACAACAAAACAAGGGTCTGAATGAGGCAAACCCTTATACAACCCCAACAATTTTCCATCTTTCTTGTGTGTAGGTGGACATATGTGTGGAGCTAGATGGTGAACTAGCACCTTTGTGAGATCATCTTCATCACCCTAGCTTTCATTTATTTTCTTTATCATCTCCATCTCTATTTTATGTAGTTAGTATATTTTCCTATCACAATCAACTAGCTAGGTTGTCAGTAGGTTTTTAGGAATTTTTTATTATACTTGGTGTTTTTTGGCTGTATAGATGCTAATGTGCCATGCTATTGTCCCAAAACCACAATGCCATCCTTAGACAAAGAGTTGTCTGAGGTGCAGTACTGACTCCAAAAACTAGCTCACCTAGCCTAAACCTGAAGTTTGGGTCTGAAGAGTGACAAAAGTACTGCACAATGCTCTCCATTCTCGATCTCCATCCTTTAGAGTGAGGTAAGTTAGTGCATCCCTCTACTCTTATCTCTCTGTGACCTAAAGCCTTGACATGGTTGGTCCCCCTCTCTTACAAATATAACCTGTTATTCTATAATAAATCATTATGTTTTCTTCCAATACATCTGATTTGATATGGTACTATATGCATATATGTCGATTAAACTAAGAATACCTTACCTACTTTATGGGGTAATGGTGCCAAGATGAAAGAACACTTTTTGAATGTGTTTCGTATCCATAACTTTGAAGCACCAAATACTAATATAAATAATTCATGGAGGGATCTTTGTGCAATATGAAATCTAAGTTCTAAATACTAAGATGAGATGGGCACAATTGAGAAAAAAAATAAATCAAATGAGATAATATCATGAGGAACACAATGTTAACAAGGAAAAAATCCACTTGTAGATATGGAGCTAGGCAATAGCAAGGATCATTATAATGAGCACAAAGATAATTATGAAGTGACCCATTAAATTATCAAGGAATTAGAAAAGGTGTTGTCATCTAAATAAAATGGAGTCTAATTAGGTGATGGCATATAAAAATGGTTGATTTAAATGGAAAAATAATTTGGTCTCAAAAATATGTAAATACATAGACCGTTTAATGAGGAACATACCATATTACAAGAGAAGAAATTGCATGGTGAGGAATTTGAGATGAGAATATTCTCACATGAAAAAATCTACCATAGGGCCTATTTTCTACCTTATTTTAGAAATTTTGGTTCTCTTAGTAATTTTATGATTATAAGATGGTTGAAATGAAAAACTTGAAGCATGGAGATATGTTGAACACCACAGATAAAAAATAAATTGTAGGTTATTAAGATTCTCAATACTACAAGGATGAAATGTTTAGGATTCATAAATTTATTTTAAGTTTGAATAAATAGATGGAAGGTAAGGTTGATTTACATAGCTATAGAATCATGTCTGAGGTATTCAATAAATAACTTAAACATGAG
Organism: Sequoia sempervirens; assembly: GCA_007258455.2. Taxonomy (NCBI): domain Eukaryota; kingdom Viridiplantae; phylum Streptophyta; class Pinopsida; order Cupressales; family Cupressaceae; genus Sequoia; species Sequoia sempervirens. The sequence continues at coordinate 116,688,105 of VDFB02000002.1, forward strand.
TAGATTATTCCATATTTATCCAACTACAAGAAAAATAATGAAAGGTTCATTAGACTAACCAAGCCACTTCCCCTTTGTAAGGAGGTTCAATACATTATTTACAAAAAGGAATTTCTAAAATATGAAAAGAAACTAAAATGAGAGGAATCATGGTCCTAACACTAAGAGTAATAGAAATGAAAACAAGGGTTGAGGTACAAATGAAGATGAGAACACAAATGAGAAATAAAGGATGTAACAACATAATAATTAAAAAAATATATTTTGAAGGAATTGAATTCCTCTTTCATTTGTTCTTGTGCCTAAGAAATTGAGTGTTGCTTCCTTTGATGAATTTCACCCTATCAGACCGTGTAATTCAATTTATAAGATTTTCTCCAAGGTGTTGGCCGTTAGATTGCAAAAGGTTCTTCCTCTTATCATTTCTCCTTAGCAAAATGGTTTTGTGCGTGGCAAGAAAATTATAGACTCTATTCTTATTGTCCACGAGAATATTCACTCTTTAACTGTTAATAAGCATGTTGGTTTTATCCTGAAGCTTGATATACTTAAAGCTTATGATAGAGTTCATTGGGGTTTTCTTTCTAAGATCTTGAAATCTTTTGGGTTTGGGGAGAAAATAGTGACTCTTATTAATCAACTAATTTCCACTCCTAGGTTATCTATTCTGGTCAATGGCTCTCCCTCCCATCTCTTTGATTGCTTGAGGGGTCTAAGGCAAGGAGATCCTATATCTCCTTTTCTTTTTACTATCACGGTGGAATCGTTGGGTCTCCTTATCCATAGATTCATTAATTCTTGCCTTATGTCTAGGCTGGCTCCTTCAAGTAATCTTATTTTCTCCCATTAACAGTTTGTTGATGATTCTCTCATGCTTGAGGAATCATCTATTAAGGAGGCCAAAGCTATTAAACTTATTTTGTAGAAATACGAGGAAAATTTTGGGTAGAAGGTTAGCTTACCCAAGAGTGTTATCTTCTTATTTAACACTCCCGATCATAGGTAGATTAAAATTGGTAGAATTATGCAGTGCTAGATTGGTGAGCTTCCTACATCCTATTTGGGTCTTCCCTTATGCTCTAATGTTCCTAAGTCCCTTTGGAGGAGGTTGATTGATAAGTTCAACTCCAATCTAGCTAGCTAGAAGGCTGTGTTATTAAGCCAAGTTGGGAAAGTGCAAGTAATCAAGTCTACTTTTTAGAATCTTCCTATTTATGCTTTCAGCTTGTTTTATATGCCTAGGAAAATCATGGATAAGCTGGAGGGAATTCAAAAAAATTTCCTTTGGTCTGGGGTGGAGGATAAGAGAAGAATCCATATGGTTACTCGGGATGATATCTACAGGCCTAAGAAAGTGGGAGGTCTTGGAATTTGTAAAATCAGAGAATTTAATGTGGCTTTTCTGGGAAAACAATTGTGAAACCTTATTTTTGCTAAGAGTGAATAGGCAAAAATTCCTCTAAGCAAATATCTCCATGCGGTTGATCGGATAAGGGATCTCTTGTCTCCTGAGTTTTCTCCTCCATCTGGGTCTGCTCTATGGAATGGTATGGTCAAGGCTCATAGGCTTGTTTCTAAAGGTCTCTTTTGGTAGCTGAGTAATGGGAAGAGAATTTTGTTCTGGGAGGATTGCTAGTTTGGTAATAAGCCACTTAAAGATGAACCATGGGCTCAACTTTTCATGGATCTATGTACAAAGGGTTGGAAGATTTGTTGCTGATTATATTGATGGGGGTCGCTAGAAAAGGTTGCATGAGGTGGAACCGGGGTTGGAGGATCTTTTTAATGCTTTTTCCTTGGTTCATATTCTTTTTGTTGCTACTGATAATAAAATTGTGTGGAGGCCTTCTTCCAATGGTAAATTTTCTATTCCTTAGCCTTTCACCTTCAAGTTTCCTTTGTTGGACCCATTCCTTTCTAGTCTTACTTGTGGTCCTCTAAATTGATTTCCAAGGTTAATATTTTCTTCTAGATTTTTTTCTACAATAAGGTCTTAAATATAGAAAATTTGGTCAAGAGAGGTTTTGTGATGCCTAACAAATGGTTTCTCTATGAAGAGGATGCTAGGAAATCCTTTCACCTTATGATTGGATGCAAATTTTTTAGAGAGGTGTGGGATCATGTTTTGTCTCTTTGGAATCTTAGCTAGGTGTTCCCTTCTTCGATTAGGGAAGTGTGGTCTCAATGGGTTGGACCTTCCTCCAATCTTGCTCTACTTTTTCTTTGGTATCTTTCTCTTCCCCATATTGCTTGGGGTATTTGGCTTGAGCACAACAATAGGATTTTTAGAAGTTTGGCTCTTCCTACTATCTCTATGGCTTTTAAAATTTGTGTTGCTATCAAATAAAACTTTGTCTTAGGGATTTCCTTCCAGAATGGTCCGAGGATAAGGCTCAGTCCAGATGGCATTTCCATAGCACATAATTGGAAGCTGCCCTATGATATTTCCCTTCCTCATACTAAAGGGAAAGCCTCTAGAGATGATGTTGCTTGGAAATCTCCTCCTGTTGGTTGGGTGAAGGTTAACTTTGATGGAGTTGCTAAAGGTAATTTGGGTCTTGCTAGTTGTGGGGGAGTGCTAAGAAATTTTAATGGTAGGTTCATCTCCGCTATGGTGCTCCCTTTGGGAACCCAAACAAACCACTATGCCGAGGTGGTTGCAGCCTATCATGGCCCAATTAAAAGGTTATAAGAAGGTATGGCTTGAGGGGGATTATCTCAATATTATTAATAATTTAAAGAAATGCTCTACCCCCTCATGGAGTGTTCAAGTCATCATCTTGGATGTTATTGGAATACTTCACTTCCTTGATGAATATTATATATCTCATATATTTCGAGAAGGAAATGGATTAGCTGATATTTTTGCTAATCTTGGTGTTAGGGGTCCTAGGGAATGGGAGGTGAATGGACCTCTCCCCATTGAGGCAATTGTGTGTATAAATCATGATTTTCAAAATTGCCAACTTGGTTGATGACCTTTTAATGCTTTGGGATCGCATGGCTATTTTCATGTGGCAGGTAAATATTTGGAGCGATGGTGAGCTAGATTATAATCGGGTTGATGGTAGCTTGCTCAATCTTTGTATGGGGAGGCATTCTAAAATCATTATTTACCTCTGCCATAATACCATTGCCACATATATTGTGGGAATTTTTCTCTCCTTCTCGAGGTTTCTCCTTATCACTTGCAAGGTTCTCAAGCTTTTATCTTCTACAAATTCTAGGGCCATGGGAGGTGACAGGAATCATGCAGAGCCTTTCTCTTGTGACTCTATTAAGAAAAAGGAGGAGGTGTTGGATGTTGTAGTTGTGTTGTTGATATGTGGTTGTCATTGATGCCAACACTATTAGCATTGATGTATTGTAGGTTGTATATGTCGAGGATATTGAGAAAATTGTTAAAGAAAGAGATGTAGGTTGATAGTGGAATAGTGGAGGTCATGAAGGTTTATTTCTCAGTACATTGATGGTCAATCATTGTGGACTTAAGGGTTTATTGTTGAGTGTATCTAGTTTATCCACCGAAAGGTTTAGAGGTCCACGTGAAGATTTAATTGTGTTATGAATAGTTGTGTTCTGACAATTTTTTTATGGATTTAGTTAGTGTTCTTGATTGAAGTTGATGTGATTCTAGTAATTTCAATTGTTGCAGATGCTTTTCTTGTGGGTGTTTCTAGATTATGCTCTATCTTTGTTGCATGTCTGCGTTGTTCGGTGTGCTCGTGGTCGGTAATTTTTCTCTTGTGTGTTTGAGTTTTTATGTTCTTGGTTGACATGGTGGTTGTAGCATGTTTTGGATCCTTGGAGATTAAAATTTGAATGTTTGGTGTGATCGAGGATGTTTTTTTAAGTCTTCGTTATATTGTGGCCAACGGTGTTTGATTTGCATTAAAAATTTACTTGTAAATTTGAGTCGACATTGTGTATATGTTTTATATTTCATATTTTATTTTGGCCGACGAATTTGTTGATGTAAATCCATGTTGTTGATTATAAGACTGATTGTTTGTATGGAGTTAAAGTGTGCATAGAAGGAAAGAAGTTCCAGAGGAAGAGCAAGTGTGTGAATAGTAATCTAATCATTTGATTACAAAGCAGACTGTGAAGAAGTTTGAGCGAAGTGTGAAGAAGTGTTTCTCTACTTAACCGGAACTATAATTAAGCTTTTTTAGAAGCTATTTTCTTAGTTCATACCCTGTGGATCTAATCCGAATTGCTATAAGACAGTGTGTCTTCTTTGGGTAGTGACCCCTCTTGTATTGAGCAGTGAGCTCTAGGCAGTGTACCTGAATGCATGTGCATTCCCATTATTCTTCATTATACTTTTAATAGGGTATATTATTGTGGACTAACATCCACCGTGGTTTTTCCCCTAACAGGGTTTCCACATAAAAAATCTTGGTGTTCTCTGTGTTTTTGATGTGCTGATTGTCTATGATTTATTGTTAATTCATTAGATCTGAGATTAAGTAAAGTTAAGTTTGAAAAGTTTAAATATTCTATGACAACTGATTCACCCCCCCTCTCAGTTGTCTTTCCTTGTTTTTCCAACAATTGGTATTAGAGCTAGTTCCTCTGAAGAATTTTAAAAGCTTGAGATGATCTGAGATGGAATCATACAAGAAGGACAACCTTAGATTCAATGGAACAAACTACTCTTTGTGGAAATCCAGGATCGAGTGCCATTTGAGGTGTATTGTTGAACCCTTATGGAAGATTACAAAGAATAGATATGTTATTCCTTAGAATGGTCCTTCCACTCCTGATCAGATTAAAGAGGCTGAGATTAACATCAGGGCTATTGAAGCTTTACTAAGTGCTATGACGAATTCAGAAATGACAAATGTGATGGATCTAAAGACAACTCATGAGATCTGGAAGAAGTTGGAGAATTTGTATGAAGGAGATGCACTTGTGAAGGTTGCTAAGCTACAAATTTTGAAAGGAAAGTATGAAACTTTGAAGATGGGTGAAGATGAAAATATTTCTTCTTTTATGCAAAGAGTGAATGAACTTGTGATGGGTATTAGATGTGTCGGTGGTACCTTGGATGAACAAGAAATTGTAGCTAAAGTGCTCAGATCATTGCCTTCCTCTTACAGATCAAAGGCTCATGCTATTGAAGAGCTCAAAATAGTAACCAATGTGACAAGAGATATGCTGATTGGTAAACTTGATGCCTTCGAGTTGAGTGAATTTGGTGATTATGCCCCCAAGACTAAATCTACATTTAAGGACACTGTATCTGGAAGAAACAAGTAAATATATGATCTAGGAGAGAGTTCTAGAAAGACAATCAAGTATGAGGAAGAGATGAAACAACTTGAAGATGAAGAAAGAGAGGTAGAAGAGCTGGAAGCACTGATTATAAAGAAAGAAGGTAGAGGACAAGGTAAGTATAAAGGAAAGTTGCCTATTAAATGTTTCTCTTATAGTAAAATAGGTCATTTTTCTTTAAGGTGTCCTGAAAGAGTTCCTAGGTGTAAGCCTAAAAAACCTAGATTTCAAAAGAAATGCTATTATGCTGAAGAAGGTGTGACTGATGAAGAATCTGATAAAGAAAATGGAAATGAAGATGAATGGGTTTTTATTGCTCTCAAGGAAAATGGTCTGGTGGCTACTGAATCTGCTAAAGTTGAGAAATCTCTTGTAGCCCGAATTGATGAAAAGGATGAGTGGGTTATTGACAGGGAATGCTCACATCATATGACTGGTGACAAAATAAAATTTGTAAGTCTAGAGAAATATGACAGTGGGGTTGTAAGATTCAGAGATAACAATGCTAGTGTGATTCATGGCAAAGGATCTATTTGTCTTGGTGGTAATCATAACACTGATGATGTCCTTTATGTAGAAGGCTTGAAGCATAACATGTTGAGTGTTGGATAGATTGTGGAAAAGGGTTATGATCTTTAGTTCAAAGATGGAAGATGCAGGATGCTTGGAAGCTTTGGAAATATGATTGCTTCAGGTACAAAGACAAGAGGTAATATTTTTCACCTGAGTGTTGCTAATGTAAGTTGTTTAATTGCTCAAGTAGATGAAAGATGGTTATGGTATAGGAGGTTGTGTCATGTGAATTTTGATAACATTATCAAGGTAAGCTCCACTCAAGTAGTAAGAGATCTACCTAAGCTAGTGAAGCCTACTAACACAATATGCAAGAAATGTTAGATGGGAAAATAGACTAGATTTTCTTTTCAGAGAAAATGGCATCATTCTAATGGAGTACTAGAGTTGGTGCATACTAATCTATGCAATCCCTCCAGAATAAGAATTCTACAAGGAGAAAGGTACTTTATGTTACTTATTGATGATTACTCTAGGATGATATGAGTTGCTTTCTCAAGAGAAAAATGTGAAGCATTAGAGAAGTTCAAAAATTTCAAAGCTATGGCAGAGAATGAGACAGGTCTGAAAATAAAATTCCTAAGGTCAGACAAAGGTGGTGAGTTCACCTACTGAGAGTTCAATTCTTTCTATGAAGAACATGGAATCAGAAGACAACTATCTACTCCCTGAACCCCTCAACAGAATGGAGTTGTAGAGCCTTGTAAAGAATGAAACAATTCTAGATGCTGCTAGAACAATGATGATAGAAGGAAATTTTCCTCACATATATTAGAGAGAAGTTGTAAACACTGTTGTGTACACTCTAAACTGGGTAAATGTCAATGGTATTTCTGGTAAGACTCCTTTTGAACTGTGGTTTGGTTATAAGCCTACTGTTAAATATTTCAAGATCTTTGGAAGTAAGTGTTATATTAAGAGAGATGAGGACATAGGCAAGTTTGATCCAAGGAGTGATGAAGGAATCTTTATAGGTTACTCCACTAAAAGCAAGGCTTACCGGTGCTATAATAGAAGATTGAGAAAATTGGTTGAAAGTGCAAATGTCAGAGTTGATGATGACTCTGCTAGATCATCCAAATACTATGGATATGATTCAGATGACCAAAAAAATAGTACAAAAAAAGGGAAGAATGCTCAGACACAGAATCAACCTCAAATTGTTCAAGTAAATCAAGAAATTTAGGAAGGAGAGACAAGTGGAAGTTCAAAAGAAAGAACAAAAGAATGAGAAGTGTGAGAGAATCCTAAAATTTTGAGGTATGTAAAGCTAAATCATTCTAAAAATAAAATTATAGGAGATAAGAATAAATGTGTGTAGACTAGAAGAAGGATTGTAGAAGAATATTGTCTGATTTCCAAGACTGAGCCTGGCAATGTCAATGAAGCTTGTAATGATGAACACTGGATGGAAGCTATGAAGGAAGAACTGATGCAAATTGAAAACAATGATACATGGATTCTTGTTCCCAGACCTAAAGATAAAAATGTGATTGGTACTAAATGGGTCTTTCAGAATAAGCTGAATGAACAAGGTGAAGTGGTTTGGAATAAAGAAAGACTAGTATGTAAAGGGTATTCGCAGATGGAAGGTATTGATTTTGAAGAAACCTTTTCCCCTATTGCCAAAATTGAAGTTGTATGATTGTTTCTTGCTTATGCTACATATAAGAACTACAAAGTCTATCAAATGGATGTGAAGTCAGCCTTTCTAAATGGTGAGTTAGAAGAAGAGTTATATGTTGAACAACCATATGGATTTCAACTAACTGATAAAGGAGAAATGGTTTTTTGATTAAAGAAATTTTTGTATGGACTCAAGCAATCCCCTAAAGCCTGGTATGCTAGATTGGATAAATACTTATTATTAAAGCTTGGATTTAATAAAGCTACTGCTGACAACAACTTGTATTTTAAGTTGGATCATGATAAAGAGTTGATTATTGAAGTCTTTGTTGATGACATTATTTTTGGAGGAGATGATGATCTATGTATGAAGTTTGCTAATGAAATGAAAAGTGAATTTGAAATGATTATGATTGGAGAGATGCAGTTCTTTCTAGGATTGCAAGTCACTCAGTTAAACAATGGGATTTTGATATCTTAGTCAAAATATGTGAGAGAGTTGTTGAAGAAGTTTGGCATCGAAGACTCAAAGCATATTGGTACACCCATGGTAACCGGATGCAAGCTAACATAGAGTGATGATTCTCCTAAGGAAAATCAAACAAGATACAGGTCAATGATTGGTGGATTTCTCTACTTAACTCATACCAAACCAGACATCATGAATGTTGTGTGTATGGTTGCTAGATATCAAGTTGATCCAACAAAATCTCATGTGACTATTGTAAAGAGAATTTTTAGATACCTAAAAGGAACAATTGATTTTGGGCTTTGGTATCCTAAAGATGATGATCTTACCTTGAGTGCCTATACTGATGCAGACTGGCTAGGAGATGTAGATGACATGAAAAGAACAAGTGGTGGTGCCTTCTTCCTAGGGAAGAAGCTGGTGTCTTGGTTGAGTAAAAAGTAGAATTGCATATCCCTATCTACTATTGAGGTAGAGTATATTGCTACTGCAAATAATTGTACTCAAGTGTTGTGGATGAAACATATGTTGAAAGATATTAGGGTATATATGATGAGCCAATTGCCATATACTATGACAACTCAAGTGCAATAAACATATCAAAGAATTTGGTGCTACACTCTAAGACCAAGCATATATCAATCAAGTTTCACTTCTTGAGGGAGAAAGTGAGTGAGAAAGAAGTCAGACTGGAGTATGTGCCTACCAAAGAATAGATTGCAGACATTTTCACCAAGTCATTTCCAAAGGATACTTTTGAGTATCTCAGGGGGATGCTAGGGGTGATTACGCCTCTTGATATGAACTAAGGATGCATTTACCTACATCAATCTATGTGTTTCATAGCTATATTCTAATCCGGATTGATGTTTCCATGGATGCTACTCAGGGGGAGTAGTCAGATGTGCAGATATGTGGTTCAAAGCTTGTATGTGGAAACATAATGCTTATCTTTGTCACTGATGTCAAAAGGGAAGAAGAGTAATGTGAAAAACTGGTGATTATCTGGCAAGAAGAGCCTTGTGGGGAGAAGAGTTGAGGAGAAGATTCAGAACCTAAAGGAGTAGTAAGCGTAGTTGTGTTGATGGTATTTTTCACATCATGTGTTTCCATCAATGCCAAAGGTGGAGATTGTTGGATGTTGTAGTTGTGTTGTTGATATGTGGTTGTTATTGATGTCAACACAATTAGCATTGATGTATTATAGGTTGTATATGTCAAGGATATTGAGAAAATTGTTAAAGAAAGAGTTGTAGGTTGACAGTGGAATAGTGAAGGTCATGAAGGTATCTTGCTCAGTACATTGATGATCAATCGTTTTGGACTGAAGGGTTTATTGCTAAGTGTATCTAGTTTATCCACTGAAATTTTTAGAGGTCCGCATGAAGATTTAATCATGTTATGAGCAGTTGTGTTCTGATAGTTTTTTTGTGGCTTCAGTTAGTGTTCCTGATTGAATTTGATGTGATTCTAGTAATTTTAGTTGTTGTGGATGATTCTATGATGATTCTTGGTGCTTGTGGATGTTTCTAGATCATGCTTTATCTTTGTTACATGTCCACATTGATTGGTGTGCTCATGGTCGGTGATTTTTCTCTTGTGTGTTCGAGTTTTTATGTTCTTGGCTGACATGGTGGTTGTAGCATGTTGTGGATCCTTGGAGATTAAAATTTGAATGTTTGGAATGCTCGAGGATGTTTTTTTAAGTCTTTATTATATTGTGGCCAATGGTGTTTGATTCAAATTAAAAATTTACTTGTAAATTTGGGCTAACATTGTGTATATGTTTTATATTTCATATTTTATTTTGGCCGATGAAGTTGTTGATTTAAATCCATGTTGCGGATATATAAGAGAAGTTTTTTGTGCAAAGTTAAAGCATGCATAGAAGGAAAGAAGTACCAGAGGAAGAGCAAGTGTGTGAATAGTGATTTAATCATCTGATTGCAGATAAAAGTGTGAAGGAGTGTTTCTGTGCTTAACCGAAACTGTAACCAAGATTTTGTAGAAGCTATTTTCTCATTTCATACCCTACGGATCTAATCCGAATTATTGTAAGATAGTGTGTCTTCTTTGGGTAGTGAGCCCTCTTGTATTTCAATAGTGAGCTCTAGGCAGTGTGCCTGAATGTATGTGCATTCCCATTATTCTTCATTATACTTTTAACAGGGTAAAATATTGTGGATTGACATCCACTGTGGTTTTTCCCCTAACAAGGTTTCCACATAAAAAATCTTGGTGTTCTATGTGTTTCAGATGTACTAATTGTATGTGATTTATTGTTAATTCATCAGATCTGAGATTAAGTAAAGTTAAGTTTGAAAAGTTTAAATATTCTATGACAACTGATTCACCCCCCTCTTAGTTGTTTGTCATTGTTTTTCCAATAGGAGGTGTGGCATATTTTGATAAAGGTGGGCTCACATCTTATCTGGAAAGGTTGCATAGAAACAACCCGCAGGTGACGACTATGTTTGCTAAAGCTTGAAATAATAGGGTTTTGAAATTGGGGGGGTACAGAGTTTGATGTAAATGAGGATTTCATAGTTGTGACAATAGTTTTACTCATAGTAAATAGTTCAAATAAATTCTCCACAGACAAGACCGCGAAGAGCCTATCCTTCTTGAAAGATATGAAACGAAGACAACCTAAGAGAGAATTTTTCATTTACAAAGCAAAGATTGACTTCCATTTAATCCCAAGTCTTTGATAACCAAGTCATGGTTGCACTAGGGTCGCTCTCGGGTAATGATGTGACAATTTTTGTTATTTTCCTTTAGGGGAAATCCATATGGGCACATACATATACACATTTTTGTATCATTTATTTGAACATTTTAGATTAGCTTTCCGATTTGAAAACATAAACTTGGAATTCATGAAAGCAATAAATTTGACATTAGATTTCAAAGATCAACACCAATTTCCTTGCTATCACTTAAGTAAATTTAGCATTAAGCATTCAAAAATTTAATGGAAAATAAAAGATTTTCAACAAAACTATTTCCATTCACTTATATTTATTTTTTGGAACATTTTCAAAAATATTAAACATCTAATCTAAAGTAAAACATAAAAATACTAAAAAATAAAAGTTTCTCCCGGTTATTCTCCATGGTTGTCCCAAAGAATTAATCAAAACAAAGCAAACCACTTTATATTTCACCAGATTGTTTCACAACTATGTATAAAATGGTGTAAAATTTTAAAGAGGGGGTTTCATTTATGGATACTGAATAGGTTTTGTATGCACCCTTAAGTGACGCAATATACAGTCTTGTTCAGCCAAACTAAGAAAAACAACTACAAAAGATACTTAGATAGTTATCTATCCATAAAAATATGATATCAATTAATGTCTACGTGCATACAAAGTTTTATGCCAGAATGGTTCAAAAAATAGGAAAAAAGAACAAAACTTAAAAGAAGTTTTTGCTCCTCTGACATCCACAAATTCTGAACTTTAAAATAAAATTAAGCATCCTCCAGCCTTTTATAGAATACAAGGCTTAGATAGGATAAGACATCTACATGAGAGGGAATCTAAGGGACCAATCTCATCAAGGAATGTGGAATGTTGTGACCAATAGGAGAATTGTAATTGAAGTCAATGCAAGTCAACTCCAATTACTCATTGAAGCTCTTCAGGTTCTACTCTTTCATCTGGAATCTTTACCAGGAAAGTAACTTGAATCAGAATAATATGTAGGGGCTTCCCATACATTCAAAATGATAAGGTTGAATTTTTGCCCCCTACACCTCATTTTGTTTTGGTTCCATCACTCTCGGGAATGGGCTCTCTCAAAAATTAGCATTTGTTCCCACCGCATGTGAAATACTAGGATCTTCGGTACTCCAGTGGACTCAAATCCATCTACATTATCACATCCCAGAGTGATAAAATCGGATTGAATTTTATTCCAACCATGACTCAAGTTTTCCTGACCGTCCATACCTGATTTTTGCATTGCAATTGATATCTCTTGTAATCACAAAATTCCAAATATTAAATCCCTTTTTTAAGAAAATATACTACCATATAAATAAAACCATTATTCAAATGTTAGTACAAAATCTATAAAACTCGCTTCTAAAAAAAATCATGAATCCTTGCATATATACCAGATCACCGGGATCAATCTATAAAATTAAAAAAAATTAAAATTTTACTTCACATTTCAACCCAGTACTCGGTACCCGGTATTCAGCTTTACCCACTTACTTTCCCAGACCTCTGTTATACTGGAACTCCAACTTACTAGACTCCAACTTATCAGACTCAAACTTACCGGAATAGAGCCATTCACTTGAACTTTACATTACCTTTTTCCTTTTATGTGTTTTTGGTACCTGGTACCCGTTGTATGAAACACTTACCATACGAAGTACTTTCTTTTAAACCAAATATTTCTCTTTTCTTTTCACTTCTGGTGATCTTCCAATTTTTTAGCTCCTTCCATAGAAGTTATTTTTCACTTGGGTCCCCAAGCCTTTTCAGTCTTGGGGTGTGTTGTGAGACCACACAACAACTTGCAACCAATCAAACCAAATTTAAAATTAAACTTGAAATTAAATCACTGGTTGTAAATTAAAACTTATGCATATTTTAAAACAATAACTTTATACGTTTACTTAGATTCTAGTATAAAAAGTAAAACTCCACTGGAAACATCCATGTGTGCTTTTGATTAATTCTAGTTTTTGGAACTTAGTAAATAGAATTAGTTCATTAACATTGAACTACATAATATAGTAATCCTCCAAAGCCAACCAGCGATAGAGGTTTTCTTCCAATCAAGCATCAATAGCCCCGACAAGGTTATCTCCGTAATTCCCCCCAAACATAGCTCTACTGTCGGTTAGGCGTCCATAGCCTTAGTAGAGTTATTTGGATAGCCTAAAGAATTAATATCACCTTCTTCTTTTTTAGATATAGCAATGATAGCCCATTTTCACTTTTGGTATTGCAATAATAACTCATTTATCAACTTGCAAGCATTGAAGCACCACTATTAGGTTGGGAATTACAGTGGTAGCGGAGGTTACTTTTTGATTTTTCATTCAATGTAAATCCATTCATCAATTCATTACTTCCCAAAAACTCATTTAGTGGTTCCCTGTAAGTGTGTGTTTCCAGCTAAATTTTACCAATTATGCCAAATCCTAACTAACTATAGCCCACTATATGTTAAAAGATATGCATAAATTAAAATTTAGCAATAGACAACTTAATCACCAAATTTAAATCTAAATTTAGAAACTTTAGTTACCATTGTTTTGATTAAATTTATGGAACTTTCCAAAAAAAATTCTAACTATCTCAGCTTGATGATGTTGCACTGCATTAATGGATCAAAATGCCATGATTACCTTAAAAAATGATCACATTATTTTGCATTAAATTTGCACACCTTGTTCAACATGTATTATCTCTTTACTTCTCTAGGTGATGACATGTAACATCTTGCCAACCTCATTATCATGTATAATCCACACACTTAACACCTCAATAATCATTACAACTTTTTTTTAAAACAATTGGAAATGACCTGTATTAATTCGAAATCCCCGACTTGCTTGATTCACAATCTTTGTACTGCTCAATTCTGAAGCAATTTCACCAAACATGTGCAAATAATTTATTTGATTTAACCTTTAATTCTAAAGATTCTTAACTAGTTGCCACCTTGCACATACGATTTCCAAAAAAAAGCTTCAGGCAACTATGTATTGCTACATTGTTCACGACTTTCTATAAATTTGTGCATTTCTTCTCAAATTCTCCACACTTTCTTTTCTTTTTCTTTTAACTTTTTTTGTAATTCTATTATGTTATGTGCTTTTACTTTTGCTTCTTAACCATGGATACTCCCATTTGCTTAAGTTGTTCTCATAGACAATACGTTTTCTTGGGAAGCATCGCACCACAAAGGCTTGAAATTTTTTTCATTGTTAGGACTTCCATCTTTACTGTGCCGAATTTATGCTTGGTCCTTGGGGAAATATATGTTACATCCAGTCGCTACTTACATTTTCATTCTGAAATAGCTTCTCATTTTGTAGCTTCATGTCCGGACATTGGGTTACTTGTTGAAGATGTTCGCACTGCTGCCAACCTAATAGTTAAGCCTGAATTCTTGGAGAATTCAAACACCATTTTAGTTGTCACACACCAGACCATTGGAATTCCCTCCATGGATGATATTCCTTGGTTCCTAAATCACAAGGAAGTGGTTCCACTTCGGCCTTTTCTTACTGATCTCCATATCCAATATTTTAAAGTTCACTGGGAACTCACCTACATAGGGTATTTAGCCTTGATAGAAGAGGCATCCCAGATCAACTAGATAACTATTACCATCCACAAATTTTCTCACCTTTCTTTTGAATCCTCCTTTTTTTAATTTTCAACAAGGATTTTGACATCTGATATATATACATGATGTACACACACACATACATAGATATATATATCTTTTGTGGTTATCTCTTTTAAAAAACTGTGTTTCACTATTTATGGTTTTATTGTTTCATTTTAGTTCAACAAATTGTTTCAGTTTCTCTCTCATGTTTAAGATACATTTAAGTAGAATTTGTTAATGTAGAAGCAAAGTAAGGAAAATAAAACAAAACAAAACAAGGAAATGAAGAAAAAAACTAAAAATAGCTAAACTAACACTACACTAAACTAACCCTAACTACCCTAACTCTAATATCACAACAAACTAACTCTAACTAAGCAATTTATTTCAATTTCTACAGCTATTTCTTCTACAGTTTTAGTACAAATTATAGGAGGTTTATCTTTAAATTCCCTTATCAACATTTTCAACATCCTACTTTAATAATGAAAAATCTTAAGTTTCTTGTATTTAAACATCATAAATTTGAAGGTGTGCTTACCCAAAATCTGGCTTAAATGTATGAAAACAATCTCATTAGGGACCAATTGCACACATTTCATCTGGTGCAAAAATATTGTACCTTCTTCCTGCCTTGGTCCATTTCCATGAATGGCCATGTTCATTTCTTTATTTTCTTCTCTTCTAAAAACCTTCATATCTTCGGCCCTGTCTTTGCTTTGCATTGTGTTAGACCAAGATGTATCACTATTTATATCATTATCAGAAAGAGAAAAAGTAAAAACTTGATATTA
Source organism: Sequoia sempervirens (assembly GCA_007258455.2). Taxonomy (NCBI): domain Eukaryota; kingdom Viridiplantae; phylum Streptophyta; class Pinopsida; order Cupressales; family Cupressaceae; genus Sequoia; species Sequoia sempervirens. The sequence continues at coordinate 116,703,210 of VDFB02000002.1, forward strand.
GGTATCTTATATAAAAACAAGAAAATGTCTTTTTATAGCTAATGAATTTTTAGTTTGAAGCACAGTACACGTGTCTCCCGCTCAATTTTCCCACTTTATCTCATTTTCTATGTTTTCCACGTATACAGGGAATGGCAATTCATCTAAATCTTCTGCTCATTTATGATGAAATATCTTTGAATCTCGATATTCTAACCTATTCCCCTACAAGATGTTATGATTTTCTTTAAAATAATCACAATTTCCTAACTGTTTCAGTTCATTGGTTGATTTTTTAATATTTCCAGCTCCACTAGGGTAGAACGTTTCTATCATGAAAATCCATTTCTTCTTGCAATTAAAACTTCTTTCATTAACAAAATTTCTCCACTTATGGCTAAACTTACCCTAGTTAAAAAAAATCACAGTCAATTTCATTGTGATCGGTTGTATCATGAATTCTACACTTGGTGACTCTTCCAGAAGTAAAAAAACTCAAAGGATGCAGTTTCTGATTAAAGATTTTACAAATTTTTCCAATATCCATCATGAAAACTAGCTTGTGTTAGGTTTTGTGTGTTTACAAGCTTCTTGCCAAATTAGGAAGGATATTTCGAAACACAAATCCACTTCCAAAAGATAAAACCTAAAAATATCAAAGAAGCCAGAAAGAAGAAAAGAAATCATATGTGTATTCGCATGTGACCACCAAAGTGCCAAATTCCTGCCCTCCTTCTAGCACCAGTTCCTGTTGATGATGGTTTTACTCGCAGTAAATAGTTCAAATAAAATCTCCACAAACAAGACCACGAAGAGCCTATCCTTCTTGAAAGATATGAAATGAAGACAACCTAAGAGAGAATTATGCATTTATAGAGAAAATATTGCCTTTCGTTTAATCCCAAGTCTTCGATAACTAGGTCATGGTTGCACTAGGGTCGCTCTTGGGTAATGATGTGACAATTGCTATTATTTTCCTTAAGGGGCAATCCATATGGGCACATACATAAACATATTTCTATATCATTTATTTGAACATTTTAGATCAACTTTCTGATTTGAAAAGATAAACTTGGAATTCATGAAGGCAATAAATTTGACACTAGATTTCAAAGATCATCACCAATTTCCTTGCTATCACTTAAGTAAATTTAGCATTAAGCATTCAACAACTTAATGGAAAATAAAAAAAATTCAACAAAACTATTTCCATTCACTTTTTTTTTTGGAACATTTTCAAAAATATTAAACATCTAATCTAAAGTAAAACATAAAAATATTGAAAAATAAAAGTTTCTCCTAGTTATTCTCCATGGATGCCCCAAAGAATTAATCAAAAAGAGCAAACTACTTTATATTTCACCAGATTGCTTCACAACTACATATAAAATGGTGCAAGATTTTAAAGAAGGGGTTTTGTTTATGGGCACAAAATAGGTTTTGTATGCACCCTTAAACAACGCAACATACAATCTTGTTCAGCCGAACTTACAAAACTAGCTACAAAAGATACTTAGATAGGTAGCTATCCATAAAGCTCTGATATCAATTAATGTCTATGCGCATACAAAGTTTTACACTGAAATGGTTCAGAAAATAGGAAAAAAGAACAAAACTTAAAAGAAGTTTTTTCTCCTCTAACATCCACAAATTCTGAACTTAAAAATAAAATTAAGCATCCTCTGGCCTTTTATAGGACACAAGGCTCAGATAGGATAAGACATCTACATGTGAGGGAATCGAAGGGACCAATCTCATCAAGGAATGTGGAATGTTGTGACCAATAGGAGAATTGTAATTGAAGTCAGTGGAAGTCAACTCCAATTACTCATTGAAGCTCTTCAGGTTCTATTCTTTCATTTGGAATCTTTGCCAGGAAAGTAACTTGAATCAGAATAATATGTAGGGGCTTCCCATACATTCAGAATGATAAGGCATAATTTTTTCCCCCTACACCTCATTTTGTTCTGGTTCCATCACTCTCGGGTATGGGCTCTCTCAAAAATTAGCATTTGTTCCCACTGCATGTGAAATACCAAGATCTCTGGTACTTCGGTGGACTCAAAGCCATTTTCATTATCACATCCCAAAGTGATAAAATCAGACTAAATTTTATTCCAACCATGATTCAAGTTTTCCTGACCGTCCATACCCGAGCTTTGCATCACAATTGATATCCTGCAATCACAAAATTCCAACTATTAAATCCCTTTTTTAAACAAATATAATACTATATAAATAAAACCATTATTCAAATGTTAGTACAAAATCTATAAAACTCACTTCTAAAAAAAATCACAAATCCTTGCATATATACCGGATCACCGGGATCAATGTATAAAATTTAAAAAATTAACATTTTACTTCACATTTCAACCCGGTACCTAGTACCTAGTATTCAACTTTACCCACTTACTTTCTCGGACCTCAGTTATACCAGAACTCTAACTTACTGAACTCCAACTTACCAGACTAGAGCCATTCGCTTGAACTTTACATTACCTTTTTCCTTTTCTGTGTTTTCGGTACCCGATACCCGATGTAGACATGTAAAATGTACTAATTGACATTGTGCATCTGATCCTAACCACTAACATTGTTTCATCCTAAATCATCCCTCAGACTAACCATTTAATCAAATACGTTTATTTGATTAAATTCATCAATATTTCTCTCTTAATTAAATAAATCAGTTATCTAATTAAGTCACCTTCTCTCTTGATATTTAAATCAACCTGTCTGATCTAACTATCCCCATTTTATTAAATAGTCAATTTTATTTAATTAAATCTCTAAATTCTATCTATTAAATTAAATAAATTAAAACCTTATTTAATTTAATCTAACATCATCTCTGTTAATTAAATAAATCATGAATCTTTATTTAATTAATCTCTTATCACATTCCTCTCATTTTTTATTTAAATAAATCCACAAATTTAAGTCAAATAGGTCACATCACTTAATCTCTTCATTAAATTAATTAACTTGGATTAATTTAATCTCATATCATGTCCCATCCTCTAGCTTTTCCCACTTGCACATGAAAATAGATTTAATTGATTTATTAAATCTCTATTTTCTTCAACAAAGCATCTTTTGAGGAATATTCCCTAAATTTGAATTCAAATTCCAAGTGGGATAAGTCCTTCCAACAAGGCATTAACTCCATCTTACATGTCCATTGCCTTGAGCCAAGTGGCATTCAATGCATTATTTCTTCCCTCTTGCATGTCATTTCAACAAATTCAAAATTCAAAATATGCATTTATTGGCACAATCATCAAAACTTGCACATCCTCCATCCACTCACAAGTTGACAAGTGGCACTTTGCCATTGGCTAATTCTTAGTCCCACATTGCTCTATTTTGGGCATGCTTTCAACTTGTCAATATATAAATAAGAGGCTAATCTCTTCATTTTGGCATCCACAATTTGAGTAAACTTACTATACTGAAATCATTAGCAAATTCCAGACATTATCATTGAATCTTAGCTAGGTTGTGCAGATTTTTCCATTGGAGCACTCATCAAGCATCAACAAAGTGGATCAATTATCATCACACATCAATCTTGCATCATAGGAATTGGGAAAGGGCCAATTTTCACATCAAATTGGCACCAATTCCCCCATGGGATCATGAGTTTGCTAGTTTAATTAGGATTCAATCTCTTTTATTGTTATGATCTCATTGTATTCTTCATTGCTTTTCCTAATTTGAACTTTGTAAATGGATTCCATGGGGAATCCTTGTTCTTGCTTGCGTTTCACCATCTAATGTGTTTGTTTATGTTGTTTTGTAGGTATTAGGATTGGGGTTCAACATTTTGGTGCTAGAAGGAGGGAAATCTCACTTTTCAATCATGCTTTTCATCAAAATTATGGGTTTTTATTTGTCCATAGGAAAACTCCACTGCTGGAAGCTCAACATCGCTGTATAGGACTACTGAAAAATTAAACTATGACACTATATCCTTCCTGACCAAGATTTTGAATTTCAAACTGCACCGCTTGACCAATCAGACTCGCGGGAATTTTCAAAAAAATCAAACTACACCACTGAGCAAAAGGGTGACGCATTTGAGCTCACTGGTTCAGGTACAAAGCACTGTTGACTAGTAAGCGGTGCTATACATCACCGCTGGAGAAATCAAACTACGACGCAGTCATGGGTTGCGCCACTGGCAGGGAGTAAAAAATTGGAATTTCATTTTAGCATGTGCCTTTTGTCAAATGACAAGTTTATCTTCTATTTTCTGCTTTTTAACCTCTGTGTTTTGCAGAATCTAACTAATTTTCTTTCTTGTAGGTCGGATCAATTAAAAACAAAAGAAAGAGAAGCATGATGATGGTATTTCACAAAATCAAAGTGTTTTTAAAAGCTTTAGTGTTTGTTTGACGCTCTTAGGAAACTGCTATCTCTTCTTGCTTAGGATACTAATTTCATTTGGGATTTTAAAAAGAACCTTTTCAATTTTTGCAAAGGCTTAAAATGAACATTAGGACTACAACTTACTAGAGTTTTTTTTTTGGTTAACAATTGAACAAAACAACTCTCATTTGTCCTTTGGTGCTTTCAAAAGAACTCACAATTGCTTTGTGGCTCTAAAATGAACAAGTGCAACTTTGTCTTCGTGATGACTTACTTAAACTAACTTCATTGAAAAAGGACACATATGCTTCTCTCGTGCTTTATAGCGATCTTGAGAATCAAAAGGATTTTTTTGTGATTTTAGGTTGAGATAAAGCAATCAGCTCCACGCTTCATTTTGGGTTTAAAATTGAACAAAATCTTGTGCGAGTGTGAATGAACTTATTGCATGTGTTCTCCCTTTGTTTCTAAATGAAGGTTGATCGAACTATGAATAATTTTATTCACTTTTGTTTATCTTAGAGGGCCTTCCTTAGGGAAAAAGTACTCACCCAAGGGAGCGACTCAACTAGTAACACTCTAAAGCCAAGAGTATTTCCAACCGGGATATAAATGTGGGTATTGGAATAAATTCCAATATCACGCGGTTGGCTCTGATGAGATGGATCTGAGAAGGGACTCTCGCCGTATGGGTCAATCTCCATGAATGGAAAGTCTTAATTAAAACCCATGTTTTAGAATTGACAAAATCCTTGATCTATTTGTTGGTGCAAGAATGGTCATTCTAAAGCCGCCCCACACTTTTATGTTCTTTTAGTAGAAATGGAAATCATTCCATAGGAGTTTCATGGGTGTTGATGCTCGGCTGCCCCGTATAAGTGAGCGTCGTGGACGGGAGCTAGTGGGGTCAAGCATCTAACCATTCACTAAAGATAAGCGTAGCTGGACTTGTCCAAGTGGAGAATCAACAAATATTTCCTTTCATATCCTTAGGGTTGTACTTATTCTTAGTTACGAAATACTTTGCTTGTTCGAAAACATCTTGGAAACAAACACTTAAGCTTCATCATCAAAATTTCAAACCCTTTAGGAGACAAATGCAATTGATCCGATTCATGTGTTATTGCTTGCCCTTGGGATTTTATCCTTAGAGGTTTCTAAACACTTGGATTACATCTCAATTTTTTTACTAAAGTTAAACAATAGGTAACCCTTGCCTTGAAATCATCAAATTTCTACATAACACACTTTGTGGGATTTGAAGAAATTAAGACATTGGACATCTAGTTTGAAAAAACTAATTAAAATAAGTGTTTGTGGTAAAATAAAGTCACTAAGCAAAGATAACAAAATTGACTCTCACATGTGTTGAAAACTCATGATTTCCAAGAAAGTCAAAATCCCAAAACGAAAGTCCTTGAGTCAAAGTTCAAAATTTAGGAGTCACACTCAAAAGATCATCAAGAGATACAATAGAAAGTGCAATCAAAAGCAACACATCAAGATAAGAAAAAAGTTCACAAGGTTCTATAGGCTCATCCCTTTGAACAATCTGGAAATGTATGCTCAATTTGAACCACTTCTTAGTTATAGAGGTCCTTAGAAGCATTGCATGTTCTTCAATACCGAGGTCTAGGCAAACAAAGTGTCTTTCTTTTTAGGTTCATTCTAGGATCAAAAGAAATCAAATATTTTTTCATCCATCCTTCAAACATCAAACCAAAAATCATCTCATGATCATCTTTTGAGAAATCTTGAAATTATCCTTCATGCTAGGCTTTTTGGAAAAAATCAAAATCATCAAATCCTTGAGACAAAATCCTTGAAATCTTTATCAATTCATCTTTGGCTAGGTATGTGTAGATGCATCCTTTTGCATATACTTAGTCAAAGTTATCAAACCATCTTGTTTAGCTAGGTATATGTAGATGCATCCTTCTTCATATGCTTGGTTAAATTATCATCTTGTTTGAATAGGTGTGGGTAGATGCATCCTTCTCCCTACACATATTAAAAAATATATCATCCTTTGAGAAAATCTATCCCTTAGATAATCATCCAACATCTTAGGGTCTATTGGTTCAAATCAAAGCAAACCAAAATCAATCAAGTCAAGGAAAATCCCAAAAGAAAATCAAAAATCAAAATCCAAAACATATCCAAAAGTCCCAAAAGTCTAGCATCCCCCTCAATATTTATCAAAAGATCAAAACATCCACATCATCCATCTCTTACATCATCATCATATCACCTTTTGATCCTCAAGATATCCTAAAATTTTCTCTTTTGGGCATAAAATAAGATCAATCCAAAAAAATAGAGATTCATCTCCCATATTCTTGAAAATTGATCCTTGTTTTATGGTGCAAACTAGATCTCAATACAAGAAGAAAATGGAAGCCAACAAAGAAACACCTGATTCAAGTGACCTAAACCAAACAAACACCAAAATGAATCCAGTCGAATCAAGCAATCCTTTGACTATCTCATCATCACAAAATCTACAAGAGGAAATTGAAGAAGAAGATCTTACCTTTGGGATGTCACATGAAGAAATAACCGAAATGCTCCAAAATCCGGAAATCCATAAGATCATCAACATCATGATGAGGCTTAACCCTTCACTATACTTGCTTGAACTAGCAAAGAAAGGGGCCAAATTACCTTCTGATTTCGATGTGAGCTCTATAGTGGAACCATCTTTGGAGGTTATGCCTCTAATTTCATCCACACTCCCCATCTCATCTACACCCCCATCCCAAAACATCACTCAAAACATTCTGCAAATCACAACATATTTTGCTCCAACTCAACCTAATGTCAATAAGGGAAATGCATTTCTTAATGCTATTCAAACACACCCCCTTGTTAATAATCAAGACTTGGATGCAAACACCATTTTGGAACAAAACATAGCCCAAAATCCATTACATAAGTATGTCCCACTCACTTTCTATAATCCTAATGATCCATCATCATCATCCTTCCACACAACACCTCAAACTTATCTTCTCACAAATTTACAAGAAGAAGGTGACATGTTTAGACTTGGGGGCATTTTCAACACCACATCATTTTCTCAAGAACTCACACCCCTCACATTTTCACCCCTTCCACCATTACCACCATTATCCACACCTCTACTTGGCTTGGGGCTTCCACCTTTACCAAATATCAATCAAACCAACATTCTAAACACCAATCAAAGCATCACGCCAAACTCTCAAAACTTGTCATCAATATCACAACAATAGATGACAACTACACAAGCAATCGCAACATCATCAACCACCCCCTAACATCTCAAAGCATGGTCTCTCAAGGGCCAATCACATCAACAACGCCATTCACCACTCAAACCACCACCACAAACACCATTCCAAATCCACCACCACCACCAAACTCGAATTTATCAAACCAATACAACATGGCATTCCAAGCCGCTCACCAAGCTGCTTATCAAAAGACATTCCTACAAGTGCAAAAGAAAAAATCCACATAAATAACTGCTCAATAAGTTGCACAAGCAACACAAAATGCTCAAACTTCCCAAATTGCACAGCAAGCGCAATAGGCCGCACAAGCCCAAGCCCTATTGTAACAACAACAACAACAAGCCACTCAAGCTGCACAAGCTACTCAAGCAGCCCAAGTTGCATTACAAACACAAAAGGTTGCTCAAGCCCAAATTATATTTCAACAAACAAAACAAGCACAAGCTCAAGCTCAGGCGCATGCCCAATATCAAGCACAACAAGCACAAGCACACACATAGTTTATTGCACAAAAACAAGCAACACAACTACAAGAATATTAGAAAGAAGTAAAACAATATCAAGAGAAACAAGAAGTAGCCCAATTGGCAGCCCAACAACAAGCACAACAACAAGCTCAACAACATGCAATCTTAGCGCAGCAACAATAAGAACAACAACAAGCGTTGTTTATACAGCAGCAAGTGCAAGCATACCTAGCTCAAAAAAATGTGCAAATACCACCAAATAACACACTAAACAACCCACCCATCTAACCCACAATTGAAACACCCCAAAACACCTTCATCCCACCCCATGATCCACAAAATGATGTAATGACACAAATCAGGTTGCTCTCACAACAAGTGCTCGATCTTCAATCAGGGCGAACGACAAAAACACCAAGAAGCTTGTGTCCTTATCCATTTGATAGGAGCCTTGTGATGAAACCATTCCTGAAGGGATTCAAGATCCCCAAGTTTGAAAAATATCGAGGAACGGGAAACCTTGAAGATCACATTAGGGAATTCTAGGTTCATTGCATGGAAGTCGCATATGACGATACCTATCTGATGCAACTATTTCCCAAGAGTTTGGTTGGCCACACCATGGAATGGTTCTCTCACCTATCTACAGGCATCAGAACATTCCAAGAAATTATAGACGCATTCATTAAAAATTATGCATGCAACATTGCATGGATGTTATTCTAGAAGAACTCTCAACTCTAAAACAAGGAAAGAATGAATCATTCGCTTCATTCCTACAACGATGGTGATCCAAGGCCAATTGAAGAAAATGGACCATACCCGAGGAACAACAAGTTTACACCATTATATCCAACCTTGACGGCCTCTTGGAATTTCATCTCAAGGTACAAGGGATCACCACATATGACTAGTTGATCTCCAAGGCACTCAGCATCGAATGAGCCCTTATGACACAACTCGCAGGATCAACTTCATACCCCGAACAACAAAAAAACTGCCCACCCGCCAATTACAATGATAAACCTCACACATGGGAAAGGAACAAAAATGTTAGTAATGATGGTGTTGTCAATGCCAAAGTGGTCATCAGTGCCCCGCGCCAAAATACACCCACACCATAAATCCAAATCCAACACCAAAACAATCATCAGACAGCACAACAACCAAACAATAATTAGACAATTAACAATCTCAATGATCAAAGGGGACCACTCCAACGGAACAAGAATTACCCCAAGAAAAAGTACACTGCTCTGAGGGAACCACTTGAAGTCATCATGAAGAAGCTGATAAATGAAAAACTCATCAAAGCGCCCACCTATGAGAATTACCAAGAATCGGATGTGAAACCTCCTTGGTATAATGAGAATCAAATTTGTGACTTCCATAAAATCAAAGGGCATACCATGAATAGTTGTATGAGATTAAAAAACATAATTCAAGATCTCATTGATCAAAGAATTATAAACGTGGAACAACCAATAGGAAGCCAAAACCTTAAGATATACATGAATCTGATGCCTAACCATGGCAATAAAGGGAATAATAACACAGATAAGGGGAAAGAAACCTTCACAAATGTAAATCATGTGTATGAAACTGTCATTGCTTCCCTAGAGGAACACTACGCTACCATCACCATCAAAGGAGCCCATGCTGATTGTGGAGTCACCACAAGAGGTGGCAAAGTTACCATCGTAGGATCATCCTAGCAAAAGAGAGTCCCTGCACCCAGATCTGTCCCCAATGGCTACAATGTCCTAGATTAGCTCAAAAAAATGCCATCTCAAATCTCCATCATGGAGTTACTAAAAATCTCATCTGCCCATAAGAGAATCCTAGAAGAAGCATTGGCTTCATCCACTATCCCCATAGATCTTGATGCGGAACAATTCCAAGCTATGGTCAGAAATATCATTACACCAAATCTCCTCACATTCTTTGACCAGGATTTCCCCACTCAACCATCTCACAACTGTGCACTCCACTTAGAAGTCGTAGTGCACAAAAGAAAAGTCAAACGAGTTTTGGTGGATGGAGGTGCAGGCTTGAATATATGTTCTCTCAAGCTCATCAAACAATTAAAAATCTCAAAGGATTCTATTGACAAAGGAAAGGGTATCAAAATAAGAGCATATGATGAGCAAGAAAGAGTATCCCAAGGCACGATCAAAATCCATATTCAAGTAGGTCCTACTATCATGGAAACCACTTGTCAGGTCCTAGACCTTGAATTACCGTATAACATCCTTCTAGGATGTCCATGGATTCATGTAATGAAGGCAGTAGCATCAACTTTCCATCAATGTTCACACATGAGGGACAAGAAGCCACTATCCATGGAGATCCTGAACCCTTCTCCTATTGAAAAAGCATTGAAGCAAAGTACTATAAAATCCCACAAGTACCAAAAAATGATGAGGGTCCATCTACACCATACATTGATCCCACCACTCTCACATCCACTTCTGCAATAGAGACACCTGTCACTCCTGCCATTCCCACCATTTCTGACATTAAGGTCATCATCCAAGATAACGGTTGTGGAAACTACATGATCCCTAAAAATTATTTTGTGGTAGGAGAGCTACCACAATCTCCTAGATCACGGGGACATTCACAAATAAATGAAGCCTCCACATCCCAAACATCTCTTGAAGACTATCCCAACTTTACAAGTTGGGGAGATCTTGGCCAAGAATTTATTGAGGAAGATCCATATCATATGTTATATCAAGATGAGAAACCAGTAGATGATTTACCAATGGATGAAATAAGCAAGGGTCTACAAATGATGCTCATAATGGGCTATGACAGAAATCAAAGTCTTGGGAAAAATGACAATGGGCTTATAATACCTATCATTCTGGAGACACGAATGAAAAATTTTGGCCTTGGATGTACCCCTTCGAGTATAACCATACGTGGCCAAAGTCCTCTAGTTAGAAGGGTTAATAATCCTCCTCAACCAACCGCAACTGAACTATGCTTACTAGTATCCACAGGTCGCGTCTTAGATAACTATACGTTTGATATAACTGACATTTGTAGTAGTAGTGATGACGAGGATCCCACATCCAATCTACCTAGGATTTTTTAGGACACCACTCTGTTCATGATCATCACCCTATCCTTTGAATCAGACCACCAAAATCATGAAATCCGCCTACTATACCCCCAACTCATTGACTATGACCAGTGAGGTGCACCAATTCTCGATACATTCGAAAATGATGAGGCACTCTCAGAATTCATGGGACTATGGGATAACATTCCATGTGGGGATCACAAAGCAGGGTTCATAATGGAGCTAGATACACATGCCTATTATGGGGAAACAATTGAATCCCTCATTCGCAAAAGTGAAAAATTAAGAATAATATCCAAGTCCTTGAGTGAAAACCACACTATGGCACTCTCCGACCAGAAAAAAGTAAAAAGAAAGGATGCATCCAATGGTGAAAACCTCTCTAAGGCACCAGAGGATGGGGGATTCAATCTTCCTTTTAGAGCTCTTCATCAAGAAAAATTAGCAGTCCTAGTAGAAAGGTGCAATCTGGTCAATCTAGGAACAGAGGAAACCCCACACATCACATTCTATGCAAATTCATTACGATCAGAGGAACAAGAGCTTCTAGCAGCCTTCCTAAGAGAAAGACAGATAAACTTCACATGGAGCTATGTTGACATGCCAGGACTTGATCCAGAAATTGTGGTTCACCACTTAGCAATATATCTAGAAGCAAATCCTGTTAAACAAAAGCTTCGAAAAATGCACCCTCAGATCACCTTATTAGTAAAAATGGAGCTAAAAAAGCTATTGGATGCGAGATTCATCCGACCAATAGATTATCCAGAATGGGTATCAAACTTGGTGCCTGTCTCAAAACCTAATGGGAGCATCAGAATTTGCATAGACTTTAGAGACTTGAATAAAGCATGTTTGAAAGATGACTTCCCACTTCTAGACATTGACATGATAGTAGACATGACAACTAGACATGAAATGCTATCACTAATGGACAGAGTCTCAGGGTACAATCAGATCATGATAGCTAAAGAGGACCAACATAAGACGACTTTCACTTGTCCATGGGGGACTTACTGGTGGAATATGATTCCATTCGGCTTAAAGAATGTAGAAGAAACATACCAAAGGGCCATGACATTGATATTCCATGACATGATCCATAAGATGGTCGAAGATTATGTTGATGAAATTCTAGCCAAATCCAGAAAGAGAAAAGATCACATAGCAACCTTAAGTGCCATTTTTGATAGGCTAGAAGAGTACAAGGTTAGATTAAACCCAAAGAAGTGCATCTTCGGCATACAATCAGAAAAGTTGCTAGGATATATAGTGTCAATGAGAGGTATCAAGGTAGATCCAACAAAGGTAAAAGCAATCCTTGAAATGGAGGCACCAAAAACATTAATGCAATTTAGAGGTCTCCAAGGCAGGCTCCAATCCATTCGAAGATTCATAGCACAATTGGTGGACAAACAAAACCCATATTCTCACCTGCTTCACAAGGGAGTAGCGTACAAATGGGATAACAAGTGTGAAGAGGCATTCAATAAAATCAAAGAATATTTACTTACACCACCGGTCTTAATGCCACCAATCCCAAGAAAACCATTAATTCTCTACGTATCAGCAACATCAGTAGCCCTTGGAGCTCTCCTAGCTCAACATGACAAAAATGGAACAGAAAGGGCTATCTATTACATCAGTAGAACAATGGTTGGGCATGAGATAAACTAATCATTCATAGAGAAAGAATGCCTACCAGTAGTGTTTTCATCAGAAAAATTCAGACATTACATGTTGGCACACAAAATAAAACTCATCACCAAAATCGACCCTCTCAAGTATTTATTGTCAAAGGTAATGCTCATGGGAAGAATGACCAAATGGGTGATGATACTATCAGAATATGACATTGAATATGTGGAGCGGAAAGCAATCAAAGGCCAAGTCATCACATGTCAACTTGCAGAAGCACCAATCTATTCAGAGAATCCTCTCATTTCAGAATTTCCAAATGAATCCATTTTTTCTCTCAACATAGCTGACCACTGGAAAATCTACTTTGATGGCTCATACACATAGCATGGATCAGGAGCTGACATCTTCTTTATCACCCCACAAGGGGATTGCATACCAAGGTCCTACAAACTGGCGTTTCCCTGCACCAATAACATTGCAAAATACGAGGCTTTAACCATAGGTCTCTGAATAGCAGTGTAGTGGAACATTATAGCTCTCAGAGTATACGGGGACTCTCAATTGATAATAAACCAAGTGAATGATGAGTACCAAACTAAAGATGATAAGCTCACTCCATACAAGAAATTGGTGGAGACTTTCAAAGAATCCTTCATTGAAATCAGATTTGAACAGATTCCTAGAGCCAATAATAGAGCAACAGATGCCATGGCAACAATTGGATCCTTACTGGACACCCCCCACAACATTCCAAAATATGAATTCCTGATAGAGTAGCTTCTCATACCCGCATTCGAGGTACCAAAATCATAATTTTTGTGCAAAATTGTTGGTCCCGGTGATCCTTGGTACCACGGCATTTATACATACCTTCAAATAGGTGTCATACCTATTGACTTACCATCAACCTTAAAATGAATCTTTGTCAAAAAGTCATCCTGATTTGTCATCCTAGGAGATACCCTGTATCGTAGGAGCATAGAAGGAACCTTATTACGCTGCTTAAACGTTGAGGAGGCATTGACTGCTCTAACTGAAGTACATAACGGTATATGTGGTTCACACTCAAGTGGAATGACCATAGCCAAGAAATTGCTAAGGATGGTGTATTATTGGCCCACTATGGAAAGAGAAGCACATGACTATGTCAGAAGGTGTCTACAATGTTAGTAGCATGGGGACCTCATCCATGCTCTAACTCAAGAGCTTCATCCCATTGTCACACCATGGCCCTTTTCACAGTGGGGACTCAATCTCATTGGAAAAATCATCCCCACTTCATCTAATGGCCACATGTTCATCATAACCACCACTGAGTACTTTACTAAGTGGGTGGAAGCCATACCCATGACATATATAACTGGGAAGCAAATATCAAAGTTCATCCTGAACTATCTCATTTGCTGCTACGGTGTCCCACAAACCATTATCTCAGATAATGGGACACCATTTAAGAATCAGGATGTCCATGACTTATGTGAAAAATTCAAAATCGAACATCGCTTCTCCACCCTATACTATCCCCAAGGCAATGACCAAGCAAAAGCTACAAACAAGACCATTCTAAAAATCCTCAAGAAAATAGTCAATGATGCAAGTCGTGACTAGAATTTGCAGCTTAATCCCGCCCTTTAGGCCTATTGAACCAGTATCTGCACACCCACCAGCGCCACCCCCTTCTCCCTGGTCTATGAATCAGAAGCAGTACTCCCCTTTGAGATTGAGCTCCCATCTCTCAAGATATCACTACAAAACCTCATCATGAATGAAGAGTACTGAGTATCAAGACTAAATGAGCTGGAGCTACTGGATGAATAATGCATAGAAACCTTAAATCATTTTCAAGTCTATTAGAATAGACTCAAAAGGAGCTACAATAAGAAAATCAGAAGCAGGACTTTCCAAGTTGGAGAACTGGTATTAAAGGAGAATCAGAAGAATGTCCCAAACCCAAGCAAAGAAAAAATTTGAACCCAATTGGTTGGGACCATTCATTATCACGCAAGTTATAAGTCGGGGAATATCGGTTATCAACACCGGGAACCTCTGCAAGAGCCCATGAATAGCTCTCATCTCAAAAAGTTTTATGCCTAAATCTTTTAAGGTATAGAACCAAAAATCCAAAAAATAGAAAATGTCCTAAAAAATGGCTACTTAGAAAACTTGGAAAGCAGTCTTGGTGACAACAAAAATCAAAAAAGCAAAAAAATTCAAAAAAATAAAAATAAAAATAAAAATAAAAATAAAGATAAAAAAATAGTAAAGAGAAAAAAAATGTTCTCTAGTGAAAACCACTTCGGTGGCACTTTGGACAAGTACCTTGGCGAAAACTTGGCAAACAGGAACCTTGTGTAAATAAGCACCTTCCATCCACCAAGATCTTTATGGCTTGTTCTGCATCATCCACCCATTACGTTTCCATCATCCATCGCAATTAGATCTCCATCCATCACTCATCCACCCACATCCGCACCATAGCTTGGTCATGTTTTCGTATCATGATCTCTCCTAGTACTACTCTGCCCATCCTCAAGGTTAGTTTGTCCTGCCTTTATCGAAGTAGTCTATTGCATCTCGTTGGGGGCATGTTCTCATCAGATCAGATTCGTGTATATTCTTAAAAGTCCTAAAAATTAGAAAATCCAAAAACATCAAAACATCAGAAAATCCAAAAAAATCAAAACACCAGAAAATCCAAAAACATAAAAACATCAGAAAATCCAAAAATATAAAAAAAGCACAAAATCCAAAAACACCAAAACATATCAAAATCCCAAAAATAGGTCAAAAAGTCAGTCAAAAAATCAAAAACAAAATCATCTTGTCAAACTACGGGTCTCTGAGCCTTGAACGTAGGAAAGGTTGATTTTTGATCATCCGCCGAGAAACTTGGGTCAGTCCTTTAGGAGCCCGTCATAATAAACTGACATCTCATCATATATATTATCATTTGTAAATCGTTCAAGTCGTCAGTCAAACTACGTGGTCTCTGCGTGTATTACATAGGCAAGGCTAATCTGTTGATCAGCCCCTGAGGCCCCTAGGATAGGTCTTTAGGTTAGTCTTTTGGTCAAAATCTCAGAAAACCCCAAAACATAGAAAAATAAAAAATCAAAACATTTGCAAAATCTCAAAAATACCAAAAACAGCCTCAAAACATTGCAAAACTCCAAAAACATCCAAATATTTGAAAAAATCCATTCATCTCATCTCGCTTGCACCCGCAATAACACCATCCATAATAAACTAATCGGCATCCTCAACCTTTGGTGAAACAATTAGAAACAAGTCTAGGAAGTTAAAATTAAAACTCAAAAACGTCAAGTCTCAGGTTTACGTCAGTATGTAAACAAGTTGGTCAACTCTTTGTGTCAATAACCTATCATCCAATCAGTCCCATATCAATCATTTGATAACATCATGTCCTAGGATGTATCCTTCCTATAAGGGGCATTATTTATCAAAAAGAACACTTTGGATAAATGAAATGACATGTCGCCATCCACTAACATGTCCTAGGATGCATCCTTCCTACAATGGGAATTATCTTTTGGCAATAGTTTCAATTCTTATCCTTAGGAACACATTTCCTTTTGGTTAGCAGTATTGAAGAACATCAGCTTGTTTGTTTACTTTATCTTGGTCTTTTGACTTATCTCTTTGCACTCATTCCAATAACCTCTCGATGATGTCCAAAAAAAGGGATTTAGAGAGATAGGAATGGGGCAACGCTCATTATCTTTTGTCTGCTATGTTTGTTGGATGTTCTTGTAATATAACTTGGTGAATACTTGCTTTGTTAGATATGTATAGAGGGTGTTTTGGACAACTTGTTGATTATTGCATTGATTGGTTATACCTTTCCATTTTTTGGTCTAAGATGTTTGAAACTTCTAAAGTACATCCTACCAAGGTTTCCATATGTCAGGTGTGAACAAAAATTCTCTTATCTATTTTTCAAGTCAAAGTCCATCACACTAGGTACAACGCCATCCTGGTTCCCTATACCTTGATGCATCATACCACATGTGTTATCAAACATAAGAAAATTGGCCCTTTGAAAATCCCAACTCCTCGGCAAGTAGTCATCATCATTTGCATATCCATCATCTTGTGTCTTGTTGAAATGTCTTTCTTTTTCATCCCTTCTTGCTCATCGCACTAACAAGGTACTATGATAGTTAGTTATCATCATCATTGATCCTGCATACACAAAACATCAACATATTGCATAAACACATCATATAGGAAACGCATGCATTGCATCTCCATATAAAGGTGTCATTACAAGCATTTTTATATAAATAAACACGTTCATGTTTCATCACATTGCATCTATTTCTCCATCCATTGCATTCATCACATAAACCATTGCATAACATTCATTTGCATAAACATTACATAATCATTTCACACTACCACCTGTTGCATAAACATTTCATAATAATAGGTACATAAACATTATAGATAATCCATTGCATATTCACATCACATAAACATCATAAGGTCATTTCCCACATTACGTTCATTTTTGCATAAAACATCATCATACCACTTTGCATTAACATATCATTTCATATATCATGTCACATCACAACAAAGGCATCACATACCTTTCACATTATCATTAAACATGTTCAGGATAATATGTATTTGTTATTCTTAGCATCGTAAAAATATTTCATTTGCATCAACAATAAATATTAAATAAAACACGATCATTGCATCCACATTACATCATGCATAAATCATAAAGGCATACATAATATCCATTAAATCATTCATACCATACGGAACACCTCATAATTAACCATCACTTTTCGCATTTCATTTTGCATAAAATCATTCCATACCATTTATTCAAAATAGCATCACATTAATAATGTACATCCATCCATAATCATTTCATATATAAGCATGATTCACATCATTTTGCGTATACACCATAGATCATTTCCATATCATTTTTCATATTGCATATTACATATCATATCATTTCAAATCATCATATAGATTGTAGCACCATTACGCATCACATAAATACATATGCATATCATAAGTCAACAACATAATATAGATTTGTTAGTCATAATCATTACATAATGCATATATCATCAGAAATAAATGCATCCATAAATACATCATATAACACCATAACATCATTGCATAGCAAATAGAAATAGAATCATCCATAAATGCATAAATGATACACATCACATCACATCAAAATCATCCTCTCATATATATATCATCATCGAATAATTGTCATAGTACAAAATAATCAGATCACTGTACATGTATGTCAATAAGTACAAAAGGGCCCATCAGGGTATCAAAAATGAGCCCATATGGCACAACAAAAATGGTGCCTCGATCAAAGTAAGGCCTATCCCTCCTGTCTGCTGCCCTCGCCCCTATCACCGTGACCCTCTGCTGGTCTGTAACTGGTCCGCTGCGAGTACTCTGAGACCCATGCTGCTCTGGGTATGACCTGATGATAATGCATACGACAATAATGTGCCTCTCGGACGGCCTCCCTCTAAGACCGAATGGACACTGTACTATGAGAGGAGGAGGCTACCATGCTCTCCAACTATTATCTCTGGCCCATCTCTGCGGCCGCTTGTAACTCTGCAACCTGTCTCTGCAGTATGGCCTGATCCCTCTCGGCCCTGACTTGGTCCCTCTCGGTCCACACCTGATCTCTCTCCCCTTTCAAAATCTACACCTGGGCCTGCAACTGTGCAATCAATGTATCTCGAGGGTCCACCTGCCCTGCTGGTTGTACTGGTGGGGGCTGCATGTGAGGTTGATCCTCACCCTTAGCTCGTGGTGGTACATCCACTTGGACTTGCTATCGACCTGCAACCTGCTTCTGATCTCGCATCGGAACATCAACCTAACCTAGTTGAACTGGCTAAATTGGAGGCATGACCTGCTGGTCCTATCGTGCACCATCTCTCTGTCCTCGTCCTCACCCTCTACCTCTTGTCCTCCGCTGATCAGGGACTGCTCCTAGAACTGTCAAACATAGGGGAGGCTAGAACCAATCTCTGTATGCCTATGTGACACCTAGATCTACAGGCCCCTGATCGTAAACCCATGGTTGGGCCACCAACTGTCTAAAGCTGTCAATAGCCTCTAAAGCAGGAATGTATTGCCCCCATGATGTATGTGAGGTGGTGCGGGAAAATATGGCCATGTAATCATCGTCGGGCCGGTCTTGTGGCTCACCAAACTAACGTTGCACGTGCCTTGGCAAGTATCTCTCCACCATGGTGTGCTCTAGTCCCTGCATGAAATGGTCCTGGTGGGCAAAGAAAATCTTCTCTACATCCTCAACCCATCTAGGCTGACCAAGGTATGGCTGCTAGGTAAACACTATCATCTCATCTAGGACCCTCCTCCAGTAGGGAATCCCATGCTCGCCAGTGTGTGTAAAGGACACACCACCTCTGTAGCGCCATACGAGGGGATCATCAGGCCCCATCGGTACTAGAATGGCATGTGGATGAAGAATGACTATGTGCTTCCACACCCATAGATGCAAGAGTGTAATACCCACCCCCAATGATCTTCCATCACGATACACATACTCATGGAGATCCTTGTAAAGACACGCCAGAAGAATGAGCCCCTAAGCATAACAGACTGGTCTGTCGCGAATTAGTCGCTCCCAACAAAGTCCCTAGCCGAGACTAAAGTATCGGCGTCGTTGGTCCGGGGCAATGAGACCAAAAATGATCACCATGACCACTAGACGAAACAACGATGTCAGTGTCCTGTGCCTCTCTAGCTCTATCTGGCCCTCGCAAATCACAAGCTCATCTATGTCAAGAACTAAATAACAAGTGTCCCACCCCACATCCATATCAAAAATGACACACCAACCATGAATCAACAATCTCAGGATGCACCACACATCCTCTAGGGTGACGATGGCCTTGCTGGTAGGAAGGTGGAAGGATGAGGTCTCGCTATGCCATCTCTCTGAAAGTGCGGACATCATCCCAAGATGGGTACGTATGGGCACTGCGTAGGAAATGTGCCACAGCCCTATGACCCGTAACCACTCCTGGTCCTTGTCACTGAGGTCTCGCAAGTAACCAAAGATCTCCCGAGATCTGTGCTCCTAGGAATACAGCTCCCTTGCCGCATCTTGCATTAAGGAGAGTCACCATGTTAAATTTTTTGAAAAATTTCATTCAGAGCACCCAGGAAATCATCCCAGCGTCACTACCCATGAAGGCGTCGCAGTTTGAAAATTCCAAACCACGACGCTGGAGAGTTAAAACTCCAAAAGAACACCACCGCGGTGCACTTTTCTTCAAAGCGATGCAGTTTGCAAAGATTCCTATCTAAAATGGCACCGCTGCATCGCACTTTGAAAATGACCCCGTTGGCCAAGGTATTAGTGTCGAAGTTTGAAGCTTTTCGCCAAACTCCAAACTCCATCGCCGTGGTCTAATTTTTCAATAGAGGCCTATTTTGGCTACCAAGCAACGTAGTTTATTTTTTTGAGTGGCACTATATAGCACTGTTGCAAAAGAACAAATTTTAAATGCATTAAATGAACACAAAAAATGAGAAGTAAAGCTCAAGTAAGGATCACTTACCGATGCCCCAATGTCAGGTGGCCACTGGTACATCCAGACACACTCAGAAATGTACATCGGGAGTTGTTGCTACGCCATATTTTCAGGAGATCAAAGCTTGAATCATTGAATTGCTAAAAGGCTGGGTATGAAAGTAACTTGAAAGTGACCCCTCGTAGCCATTTTAACCTTGAAAGTTAGGGTTTTTTTACCATGTTTGGCTATCCTGCTATGGTTTTGAACCCTTTAACCTGTTTTCATCCAGTTAAGGCTTGTTTTACATAGTTTTATTATGTTTAGACACATTTTTGGCCTCCTAGGGCCTTTCCGGACTTGTCAGGCATCTTACCCTCTTTTTTCGAGAGATTCCCCAAAAATTGGAATTTTCATCCAATCTCTCAAGGGGGCAGTATATTGGCATGCTTCCTCTCACTGGGTAGCACTGGGGCAGGATTTTAAAAGAGACAATTCTTAGCCTTGATCAAGATCATTTATTCTTTGAACCAACACAACGAGTGCATTGCTTCAAAGAGGGGAAAAATGTAGACACGTAAAATGTACTAATTGACATTGTGCATCTGATCCTAACCATTAACATTGTTTCATCCTAAATCATCCCTTAAACTAACCATTTAATCCAAAAAAAATATTTGATTAAATTCATCAATATTCCTCTCTTAATTAAATAAATCAGTTATCTAATTAAGTCACCTTCTCTCTCAATATTTAAATCAACCTGTCTGATCTAACTATCCCCATTTAATTAAATAGTCAATTTTATTTAATTAAATCTCTAAATTCTATCTATTAAATTAAATAAATTAAAACCTTATTTAATTTAATCTAACATCATCTTTATTAATTAAATAAATCATGAATCTTTATTTAATTAATCTCTTATCACATTCCTCTCATATTTGATTTAAATAAATTCACAAATTTAAGTCAAATAGGTCACATCACTTAATCTCTTCATTAAATTAATTAACTTGGATTAATTTAATCTCATATCATGTCCCATCCTCTAGTTTTTCCCACTTGCACATGAAAATAGATTTAATTGATTTATTAAATCTCTATTTTCTTCAACAAAGCATCTTTTGAGGAATATTCCCTAAATTTGAATTCAAATTCCAAGTGGGATAAGTCCTTCCAACAAGGCATTAACTCCATCTTACATGTCCTTTTCCTTGAGCCAAGTGGCATTCAATGCATTATTTCTTCCCTCTTGCATGTCATTTCAACAAATTCAAAATTCAAAATATGAGTTTATTGGCACAATCATCAAAACTTGCACATCCTTCATCCACTCACAAGTTGAAAAGTGGCACTTTTCCATTGGCTAATTCTTAGTCCCACATTGCTCTATTTTGGGCATACTTTCAACTTGTCAATATATAAATAAGAGGCTAATCTCTTCATTTTAGCATCCACAATTTGAGTAAACTTACTATGCTGAAATCATTAGCAAATTCCATACATTATCATTGAATCTTAGCTAGGTTATGCAGATTTTTCCATTGGAGCACTCATCAAGCATCAACAAAGTGGATCAATTATCATCACACATAAATCTTTCATCATAGGAATTGGGAAAGGGCCAATTTTCACATCAAATTGGCACCAATTCCCCCATGGGATCATGAATTTGCTAGTTTAATTAGGATTCAATCTCTTTTATTGTTATGATCTCATTGTATTCTTCATTGCTTTTCCTAATTTGAACTTTGTAAATGGATTCCATGGGGAATCCTTGTTCTTGCTTGCATTTCACCATCTAATGTGTTTGTTTATGTTGTTTTGCAGGTATTAGGATTGGGGTTCGACACCCGGTGTACAAAACACTTGCCATATGAAGTACTTTCTTTTAAACCAAAGATTTCTCTTTTCTTTTAGCTTTCGATGATCTTCCAATTTGTTAGCTCCTGCCATAGAAGTTATATTTCACTTGGGTCCCCAAGCCTTTTCAATCTTAGGGCATGTTGTGAGACCACACAACAAATATCTAATATCACTAGGGTCTCAGTGGAAGGTAAGAAGGTCTACAGAGACAAGAAGCAATTGAAGGCTGCTATGTAGGTCTTTTTCAAGGGAAATGAACCTCAAGACCTTAAGTGGACTAAGAGTGGTGGGCACCAGAGGAGCTCGCTCAAAGCTCTTTGGGGGGATGCCACTGAGGAAATTATGAGATATATTACCCTCAAAGTTTGGTTTTCTATAGTAAATGCTTATCACTTTATCCTCCTCAATCACTTTCACCATAAAAAGAAATTTTCATTTCCTTTTTATCTTCTAGCATCTCTAGAATCTGGGTTGAAGGATCACAAAAGAAATCCCAAGAACCCAATGTTGCATGTAGGGATTATTTTGTTAATTACAGATTATGCTAAAGCCTTTGAGGTTTCCAAACCACTTTCCACTCCCAAGGGTATGCTACAGAAGCTGACTATGGAATATGATATAGTCTCTAAAGAGGATTCAGTCTACAAGAAAGGAAAAAAGAGTAAAATTGTTCTTGAGGAGTTTGAAACTGAGGATGGCATGGATTATGTCCTAGACTCCCAAGCTTCCTTGGAAGTGGTCTCATAGCCTCTAGATGTGGGAATGTCAGGTAAAGGGGATTTGGGTCCTAATTTGAAGGGCTATGAGATTGGTAGTGAGCAAAATGCTAATGATAAGCTGACTAATATTGAAGCCCCTTCTACTACTTGGAAGGAAAGGGTTGAAGAAGTGTCCCTGCCATCCCCTATTTTACAGACCAAAAGAAAGAAGGACCTGAAGGAGGGAAGTAACAAGAATTGGCTATTAGGTATGCTAGCCAGTTGTTGGAAATGAAAGCTACTTCTCCCTTGATAGATGATGGAGGGTAAGATGATGTGGATTCCTCAGGTGTGGAATTGGTTACACTAAATAGAAGAAGGTCTGTTGCTGAGGATATTGTTGATTCGGTGCACAGGCTTCAAATGCCAATTCCTGGTGGTAAAGGTAAGAAGATTTGTGTTAGTCAGGATAAAGTTAGCTCTTTTGAGGAGGATACTATTGTGGGTAAGGATGATTTTAACTTTGACCATGAGGATATCTCTAATGTTCTAAGCATGGCTAAGAAGAGCTCTATTTCTTTGTTTAAATTGGTTAAATGGGTGTTTCATTAAATCAACATGATCAATGTTCAGGTTCATGGGGAAGTGAGTAAAGTGGGAGAGTCCTCGATTTAGAATCAAATTGATGAGCTATTTGACTCTTTGAAGACTTTTGTTCAACAAACTCTGAACATGAAGCAGATGTTAGAGCAAAGAATCTTGATCCTTGAGGACCAAATGGAGAGGATTAATGCTAATCTGGAGAAGGGTGGGGAAGGGACTAAATATGCTATGAAGTATGAATCTGTTGGCATTTCTCCACCTATGGAAATGCCTAAGAAAAGCAAGGAGATTGTTCCTAGTGAGGTTGTTGGTGCTAGTGGTAGGCCTATGTAGGAAGAGGTTTTTGTTGATAAGGCTGGTGGTGTGCAGAATGTTTTGATTAGCGAGGTGAATGTGGGGGATCTTGGTGTGTGTATGCATAATAAGACCAAGTTGCATGCTGGGGCTTCTTCTAAGGATTTTTCTAAAGTTATGGATGAATTTCAAAAGACTGGGACAAGCAACATGGAGGCTACTAATATCCTAAAGAATATGTAGTGATACTATTTTTGTTCCTCCTTTTTGGTTGATTTCACATTGATGGTGTACTGTGTTTTGGCTATTGTGTGCTTATTGTAGCTATCTTTTACTTTAGCTATTCTTTTTTTTTAAGGGTTTCAGGGCCCCTTCAAAATTTTCTTTACCTCTAATAAAAAACATAATAATTAAAAATAGGTTAATATTAATCCTTTTTCATAGTATCATGTTTTATTTATGGTAACAATCATTATGCAAGCATATTCCGTAAAAGGAACAAGCATAAAGGTACTTCAATAAAATATAATTAGTAAAGGTAGAAAGCTAGGTAACTAACCAAAATCACTCTTGCACCATTTTATGTAGAAATTTATGTTTATAGGACAAAAACAAGTGATACCTTTTGAGATACTAATTATTTATATGATGACAAATACCTAGTTGATTGTATTGCCAATTCTATATTATTTATAGGATTTGGGAAACAAATCATACTCTAATGAAATCAAACTATTGTAAGCCTTAGTTCCATGTAATTTAAGAAAGAAAGTGGTTGAGATAGACAAGGCTCCAAATTTTGATGAATGTCCTTTCCTTAGACAATTTCAAGTTTTTTTCTTAAGGAGTTACATGAGCTTCTACCTAAGACGAAATTGTATATCATCATATTTAAGTTCTACTAGGAATTGAGCCTAGTTCTAAGGATCCTTACCAAATTACTATCACTAAAATATTTGATTTGAAAACTCACCTACATGAAATTCTAGACAAAGGACTAATTATATACCTAGTATTTAACCTTGGGTTGATGGCATTATCTTTATCAAGAAGAAATATGAAACCTTGAGGCTATGTATAGATTATAGAATGATTTACAAGAGAATATCAATCGACAATGGTAGATTTTTTGTTTGATCAAATCAAGGTTCAATCATATTTTCAAAATAGATAATTATTTTAAGTATCAACAAATAGAAATTAAAGATAATGATATAAAAAATATATTTTGGAACTTTCTATGGTCATTATGATTTTATGGTGATACTTGTCTCATTAATGTAAATTCAAATTTAATGAATATAATGATTAATATTTTCCATAAATATCTATATTATTATTATTTATTGATGATATCACTTCCTATTTTAAAAACTTGATAGTCATATATGAAATTTGTAAATGGTATTATAAAAGCACCAACTATATGGAAAACTATCCAAAAGCATATTCATCTAAAATAAAATGTACTATTTCAAACACATTATATTGGTTAATAGAATAGTGGTACATATCTATCAAATATTTCAACTATTAGGAATGAATTAAACCTAAGAGTTTACCTAAAGGTAGAATATTTATAGGCTTACTTAGGTACTATCATAGATATATTGAAGGATTCTTGATGCAACTTAAATTTGAGAGCCTTATTAGACTATCAAATTTTTTAACCAACTTTACTTAGATTGACAATGCCATTTGTCAATTTAAAATCTATTTTAAATTCCACAAAATAATGGTAGCAATTTAATTAACCTAATCAAACAAACATTCCAGGAATTAAATTTATAATTTCACTTGAATTTAGTTTCTAATTCAATTGGGGCGGGGGGCCTAGCTCAATTGGCTAAAGCATCTTGTTGTAGGAAAGAGGTCACGAGGTCTAGTCTCCCCCCAAACCCATGGTACCGGAGGGTGTTTCGCACTAACGCCACTAATCACATGAAAAAAGTTTACCAGGTGCACTACAATTTATATGGGGACAAATACCCGACCAATTCCTACAGTCTTTAAAAAATAAGTTTCTAATTCAATTAATTTTTCCATAGGCAATAAACCATTAAAATTTACCAATTCAATTTACTCTCCACTATTCATCTTCTTATTTCAAACACTTCAAAAATTGGATTTCAAATTTTATTTTATTTGTTTAGTCTATAGGAAATATACAATCTGTCACTCTTCTAGCCATCTCTAGTTACATTTCGTTTTTTTTCATATCTAATTATCTCTGCATCATTTTCTTACTACTTCACTTGCCTCCTCCCTACAATTTTGAAACTTAATTTTTTAAAAAAATAAACGTGGTGAAGCCACAAAAGGATTTTATTAATAAAAAGCAATGTGAGAATACATGATAGCTATAAGATAATGGAAATGACATAGGTCTACATAAGAAGGCAAAGACCTCAAATTAAAAAATTCCCCCATAGTAGGAAAGGGGAAGGTAGCAGACAATAGAGTACTTCTAACTAGAGAGCAATAAACAATCACGTAAAAAGAATCCCTTGAAGAGAAAAAGGAGGGCATAAGTTCAAAATGGATTAGGAAGAAGACCCCAGAGATGGATGAGTTGGGTACAAACAAAAAAAGATTCATATATTGACCAATTCAAAATTTGTCGAGGAGATGCCAAAACCCCATCAAGTTGTAGAGGAAATGTGTGGAAATGAAGTCAAAACCTATATCCAAAAGTAGAAGATAAAACCTATACTAGAGAGCATGAACAAAGAAACTAAAGGTACTACCAAAAACCCATATATTTGATCAATAGAAGTAGACCACAAAAAGCCCAAAATCATGAACCGAAATATCAAAATGAGAAAAAGAGAAGTAGGGCAGAGAGCACAACCCCAAGATAAGTAAAGCTTTAAGGATAACTTTCCTCTAAAGTAGCTATATTTTTAGGTAGTGAGAAGAAAAGCTCTACATGGGGCTCTATGAGAGCATGGTGGATGAGAAAATGAACAAATTTGAAGAGCTCATAAATCAGATCACACACTGAATTTCCCAAGTGAGGTCTAAGATCAAGTAGACAAAGTTTAAATTCTTGTGAGTAATGATTTACCAGACCATGTCCCATGGAAAAAGAAGTTTCGAGAGTCTTCTATTTGTGAGAAGGTGTTTTCTACAAAGAACACCACCAACAAAATTTGTGCCCTGGAGTATAACATATATTTCAAGTGTTAGTTGCAAAGTGGAGAGCGGGCATACATGTGGGAGTAGGTAAGTGCCTGATAAAAACATCACCATATCGACACTCCATAAGATGTCCATAAGATTTGAGAAAAATCTTGAAGCAACCTCATATGGAAGAGCCATTGCATTGAGCTCCATCCAATTGTAGCCCAAAAAAATTTCCACTGCATCGAGTACTTGCTTGCATTCAAGTGCAAAGGTTCTTCTTAGTTTATGTAGAGAGAGAGGAGAACTATCTCGAATTTCTGAAGTTCTTGAGGGAAGTAAAACATGAAAAATACTATCCATTTGCAACCAAAAGGAAAGCCAGCTGATACAAAAGAGTGTGAAAGAAGATACAGACTTCACTGATTTTAAAAAAAGAATGTGGCTGCTATTAAAACACTAGGAATATCTCGCTCATGTGAGCATTAAAACATTCAGATTATTGATTGAACCCTTAAGAGGTGAAGGCCTTGGAAATTAAATGTCAATATGAGGTGTGTACCTTGATTATCTAGAAATTTACCAGATCTCCAAGGAAATTTCAACTTGGGAATGATCAATACTTATCACAAGGAAAATTTACCTTTCCAAGGAAAAAAACCACTAAAGATGGTCTCGCCTTTAGCGACAAAACCACTAATAATCCATAATTGTTAACCAAGGATGAAGCCCAAAATGAAGATCACATGCCAAATTTGATAAGGAACATAAAGCCGCCACCAAAAGGAGAATCTTGGTAGACTTCATGAAGAACAATTAATGAAAAAATCTTATGAAGCCAAAATTCCCTCACAAATGTCTGACACAACAAGACAGGCCTGTTAGTGTGGATACTTGTGAGGGAGGAGATGTCACCCAGATGTCCCAATAAGAATGAGAGCCAAGAAATGTAGTTCCCTTTGTAGAAGAAAGGCCAAGAAATGCTAACCGAATATGCATGGAGCCGTGATGCTAGAGTACTGACAATCCCATACTGATTGCCAAATGCACTTGTAATAATTAGCTGATAAAATAGCTCCATCCAGATATATAAGCTGATAAAATAGCTCCAACCAAATAAAAAAGTGTATTGTAAGCACCCTAGAAATCCTTCAATAATTTCCAACAAAATGAAACAAGTTCATAAATGTGGATACAAGTGAAGGAGGAGGTGACAACTAGTTGAGACCTTGGAATAAGTAATGACTCAAACAATAAATGTAAATCTCAGTTGTCTCAAATAAATCTCCTTATTTTTAATCTATCTTAAATGACTGGGCAGTGATCTATCCACAAGCCACATTGATAAATGTCTCATTGATGTAGGTCTTGCCACCATGTGGACACCACTTTTGTTTTACCTTCATAAGCTATCAACTTATTGGCTCGTTAAAGAGATATTTCCCAAAGTCACGATGAACACCCGAAGTCACATCTACAAGGACATTCAAGTATTATATCAGCATGTTGAAGAGACATTTCATAAAGTCTTGGCGAAGCATCTAGGTTTCTCCAATACGAAGTCATTGGGATATCAAGGAGACATTGTCCAATGTCTCAAAAATAGTGCAACCTCTTGCCGACAAGCAACTCCATTGGAGTTTTGAATTTTCAAACAAACACCTTAGAAACTCCTGCCAAAGTGAGCAACTCTCGCCAACAAAGTAAGCATGATGCCACAACAAGATATATTGGCCTATCGAGGAGACAAGGAACAAAGTGTCTTTGATAGAGCCAACTCCAGCTGATAAGGAAAATTTCCATTCACCACAAACTTTCAGACCATCATGGAGACATCCTTTAGAGTCACACCAACCAGAAAATTTCATGCCAATGAGAGCTAGGTGAGAGCAATAAAGATTACAAATTATTTTAGAATTTGAAAAGCAAACAACTCACACTTCTTTGAGGAAATACTTGTCAATGAAATGGAGACCCCAAAATAATTGAATGGAAGTCGGGGCTTTGAAAAAATGCGAACACATTCATGATGTTCAGAGAATTCTCTATATTCAATTGAATAATCAATTACCTTGTTAGCTAGAAAGTCTACATGCGTATTTATTTCTCTATAGCAATGAGAAATTAGAAAAGATGAAATTTTTTGAAGTTGTTTCAGAATGTAGGAAAGAGTATAATTTAAGTGCCAGGAGTCTAAACCCCTATTCTTAAGAGACGAGATTGTTACCATTGAGTCTCCTTCTATGGAATTTGGGAAATAGAGAGTTTCTTGGCAAGATTCAAGCCTAAACTCAAAGCTTTTAATTCCGCTACATTGTTCATTCCATCTAGAATTTTTCCACAAGCAACACTAATGTAATCACCTTTCCAATCCCTTAAAATGGCTACTATGCTTGATTTACTTGGGTTTCCTCATGAAGCTCCATCAAAATTTAATTTGATAAAGTTTCTTGGAGGAGGGGACCACTTCAAATTGTCTTTATTGGTTTTATGAGTCTATAGTGAAGTAGAGCCTACTCTTAAAAGCTTAATAAGCTACCAGATTTTCTATATATTAAATCATCCCAAGAGGAGAAGTAATTAACATGGTGCACTTTTTTGAATAGGGAAGTTGACAACACTTCGAAGATTGAAATTTCAATTTTATGCAAAACTTGGGATAATGTGGATGGCTTTTTCTGAAAATTTTGTTATTTCTCTCTAGTCATATATTCCATATTATTATGGAAGGGAAGAGCTCCCATATACAAGAAAAAATAGAAGAGTTGGAAGAGGTGTTGTCTGAGTTTTGCATACATACCCCACTAAAGAGACCTTTTTGCTCTGATTTATGATGCTTTGGCCCTTTGGTTTTGAGGATTTGCTTGCTTCAGCATGTGCTTGAATGTTTATCTTGCTTGCATTGATGATCCCTTTATGTTATTTGTTGAAAATCTTAAGTTTTAAGCTATTTCTGAGTTTTCCTTTGATTTCAGGATTTTCCTCCTCCAGTGGAATTCTCCAGTTTCCTTGACGGCAGGGAACTTACATTGTGATCCAAGGATTCTGGTCCTTCACATAATTCTGTGTCGACCGGATTTCTTTAAAATTCCTGCACCTCGTTGAATTCCTGGGTTTCGTTTTAGGTTGTCTTGTCAATGGCATTAATGCTTGATTGTACAATTTTTGTGGCATGTATTTAGTCAATTTTGGGGGATTCTTGTGCCATTGAGACTTTATCATTTGTCTTCTATTGATCTAGGAGGTTTGATCTTGAGTGATGGGTTTCATTTGATGTTTGGACTTTTGCATTCGTGAGTTTGGTGGTGAATTTCCTGGGCGCGATTATTGTTGCTGATATTTGCTAGGACATCAAATTTGGTTACCAGTCCTTGAATATAATTGCATTCATCTCATCAATGATATGTATTCATTGCCTTTCTTTTGAATGATTGGATGTGAATGATTCTTTGGCATCTTGAGTATGTGTGGAGTCTGGATTTTACATGTTTGGTACCGAGCATTGTAAAGCTAGGGTTGTGCAAACATTTTCATAATTTTTGTAGGTCTAGAAGATGCCCCCCTTAGTTAATCCTTTTATGTTTGACAGTGGCAACTTCATCTTCGAACTTGACCCAACATGTATAATTGCTTTAGCTTGATTTGATTTTAGGGTTTTCGAGCTTGACTGATTGTCGGCCATGAGTGAGGTGTAAATGTGTGATTTCGGTTCCATTCAGGTGAAACTCACTTAGGCTTGTTTCAAATGACCCATTTCTATGTTTAATAGGCCAATCAATCTAAATCTGAGCTAACTCCCCTACGTTAATGGTGAATTTTAGGGTTTTGAGATTAGAGAATCAATGGTTAAATTTAGGGCATCGTCAATCTTCACCAATTTGCCTCTAGGAATGTTGAGAACCAATGGAAAACTGATGAGAGACTCAAAAAAAATTAGATTCAAGCCTAGGGACCTTATGTTCTTGATCGATTGATTATTCTGGGTGAAATCGTCAGAGGTGGTAGTTTTCAGGAATTCTAGACCTTCGCGGAATTCTTGCACCCTCAGAATTTCTCAATTTCTCCTGTGCCTCCTTGTTTTCTCGGATGTGTGCAAAAGCCTAGAATTCTACATACCTCGTGGATTTTCTTCCCGGGCAGATTTTCATGAAATAGTGTCACAGTATGGAGGATTTGAAAGTTAATGAATGCAATGTTATGGGTTTAGCATCTCATGCTTGATTTGAATCATTTAAAAGGGTGTTACATACTTTTCCTTCATTTTTTGATGATCAATTTTGGATAACCATGTTTTATTGTTAAAATCCGCTTAGCAGGGAATTTCCCAAATTTCCTCCTTGGCTTGATTTCCCCGGATGGCTCAAAATCTCGAATTCTTTAGCAATTGTGCCTTATGTTAATTTAAGGGGACTTTAATCATAGCTTTGGGTTGATTGATTATAATTATGCTGTCTATGGTTGGATAACCTTGATATAGGCATTATAATGGAGAATTTATTGTGGTTTCTTGTTGAATGCAGGCTAAATCAAGTAGAGTGGTAGCCAACAAGGCAATGGGCAAGTAGACAGATCTAAGTGTTGAAGGATCCTCTATCTCTGAGGTAGAGAGAATAAAGATGGACATAAAGAGTAAGGTTCATGAGTCTAAGCTTTCCTCCATCTAGTCTCAAGTTGGTGATACCAATGTAGGCAGATGGGATTATGAGGAAGTCAAGGCAAGAATGGCAGCACAAAACCTTCCCCTGTTTGCTAGAAGGATATTGGATTCAGAATTGGACCATGTGGTTGGGTTTCCTCCCACGGTCCAATGTTATGAGTTGGTGCTTGAGTGTGCTAGACATTATGATAGAGGTACACAAAGAGTGATTGGACCTTAAGGTAGGGTGTTGGAAAATTTCTCCCCTCCTTCAGTGGCACAAACTTTTGACATGCCTGATAGGTCTCATGTGGTGGGTTTTGATATGGACATAGCGAAGAAGTATTATGATGAAGACATCATCAAATCACAGCAGGTCATCAATTCCTAGCTAGAGAAACCCAAGTCTCACTTCTCCAAACTGCCCAAGCAACTATTTAGAGCAAAATTCAAAAGGGAATACTATGATGCTATCAGACTCCTCAGTAGGATGACAGGATTGAAGAATGCAGGGGTATTTGAAAGCTGGATGTTTCATGTCATTGTGAGGATGGAGTAGAATATTGATTATCACTGGGCAGGCATCATCAATGCAATGATACATGAGCAGTTATGCAATGTGCTGTAGACAAAGAGCTTCACCATGACTTCATACCTAGTTTATGCACTTGTCGTTAGGGTTAGAGATGGAAGATCTAACAAATGCAGATTTTATATAATAAACAAAAGAGCAACCAAAACATACACAAAGAATTTAACGGTTCACCCAATCCGGCTACATCCACCAAACCGCAACCATCTAATACTTTTATTATCCAGTAAAAACCCTATTACAATCTTGCGAATAATTGCGTTTTTCATCATACAGTAATACCCATCCGAACCCCTTTTTAACAAGCTTAGAAGCTTCCAGATTTTAGGTTCTACAAAATCAGATTTTTATTTTTTCATTGATTTTTCCCTTTTTCGGTGATCACGCGAAAAAATAGGGAAATATTTCGGCCACCACCAACTCCCCACCTAGGGCCTCCAACGGCCCCAAACCTCCCAAGGGACAGGGCTGTGGTGCATGATAGTCATGGGCTATACAAGATAGCATGATCACCGCCACATACCAACACTTCCTGTAAGGTTCCACCCTTACAAGGGACTGAGCACAAAAGGAACCTTTGGGCAGGATGTAATATATGAAGTCTATCCACAACTACACCTAGACAACTCAAGCTATAGGAGGGTGAATGATGCATTCACCATGTACATTAATAGGATGCTTCAAGGTGCATAGCATGTTAGAATATTTGACAAGGCTAAGGAGTTGATCAAGAAGTATGGGGCTTGGTTTATGCAGTTCCCCACCTTTTCTTACATAAGGATAGATGGTTTCTAGAGATTCCCTTATAGACTTCCCAGGTACCCTACCAATCACCTCATACTCCTGGAAGTTACAAGGCAGATATGTGAATTTGATGCCATAGTCAAGAAAGAGAAGCACAAAACAGGGTTTGACAATGACTTTCCCCTCAAGATAGGTAATAATGAGGCTTGCCCCTCCATAAATACAACAAATTTCTTTGAGGAGATGAGCACTTTGGGCCTATCTTTCCATTCTAAAAGTTCAAAATTTTATAGAATTGATGAAGCCCAAAAGAGGGCCAGTAGGGAGTACAATCACAAGGATGACATAGAAGACTACTGGGCCAACTGCAAAGATGAGTTTGAGATTAGAAAGAAGAAATTCTCTAGGTTTCCAGTCAATTTGATTAGATTTTACAATGTCAAAGTCATTCTGGATTAGATAGATGATGATGGGGATGTGATTCAGGGCCATGATTATGAAGCTATGAAGGATAAATCAGTTGGAGAAATAGATTGGCTAGAGGAGGAAAAGACAGAACTGGAACAAGTCATGGCTCAAGTAATTAAATACATAAAGTTATGGCTGAAGCACAAGATTTGGGAATTGGAGAGTGAAGGTGTGCAATGCACCTATGACCTAATGGGAGACTTGGAGTCTCATTCTACTTCTGAAGAGTTAGTTGAGTAGGACCCTATTGTAAAGCTAAGGTGAGTTCTCCTTTCAAGATAAATATTAAGTATGTTCAAACAGAAGGAGAGAAGCAAAGAAGACCTATTGCCAAGAAAATGAAACATACTTCAAAGGTAAAGAAATCCGCAAAGGAGGTACTTGAGCAAGAGGGAGACGAAGGTAGTGCTTCTATGCCTAAGAGAAGAAGAATAGTGAGATTGTCTCAAAAGAAGAAGGAATCTTCCAAGGTAGAGGATGAAACTGGCCTACCAGTAGTGAATGTGCAGAGAAAACACATGTATACACAAGAAGATCAAGAACTCCTTCTCCCAAGGATAGTGTGCCAAAGAAAGGTGTTCCCTTAGCTGCCCCTGCCACTGAACAACATGATAATGCCTTTCCTTCTCATGAAACTCATAATGAACCAAGTGAATCTAAGGATGTAGAGGATCACCAAGATCAGAGAGGAAGAATTCCAGGAAGGTGAACTCTATAGTGCAGAGGAAAAGTTAGAAAATATATTGTAGTCCCCTTTGGTGACTTATGAGGATTCGCCCATTGACCACGAGGAAGATAGACCTCCACAGAGAGAGGTAGTTCCAATCAAGACTCCTTCACCAGTGCATGAAGAAGAACATGATGGGGAAGAGGATAGGAATCTAGGAAAGGGAAGTGAAGATAAAACTGAAGAAATTCCTGATGAGCAAAATCTGAATATGGATTCCTCTAAGGGGCAATGGGATGTGGTTGGACGAGGTAATGTGCAGTCAGATTCAACTGTTCCTACTTGGTTGGACAAGGAATTAAAGAGTAAAACAATTATGGTGGATGATACTCCTCCCAACTAGGATGAAATACTGGCAAACATATGAAAGGGAAAAGCAAAGAAGAAAGTCATGGTTATCTCCAGGATTGAGAGAGATGAAGCCAATAACAGGGTGATTCACATTGCCACCCCTGCATCAGATAAGAATAAGGATGAGGTAACTGGTAGAGATTACAGTGTGCAAACTATTAGCTTGGGACCCGCCTCCATGATGCAGGAGGTTGAAGAATTTGAAGGCTCCAATGCTACTATTTTGAGCAGATTAAAGAAAGAGGTGCAAGCTAAGCAAGATTTGAAGAAGGAGAATGAAAAACTGAAGAGGTATATGTGGGATTTGATGAAACCCTTGCAATCTATCAGCCAAATCAGCTCCTCATCATCTACAACAAGTTTTCTACCAAAGGAGACAATAACTGAGTTGGAGAAGATGAAAACCACTACACATGCCACATTGAACTAGTTGCAAGGGGTAGGAACCAAGGGCGATGCTGCAATTAAAGAAATTTTGTCAATTGGTGGGGATGTTATTAGATCTGTGGAGTGGTTGAAAGGTGTGCTAGCTCAAGATAAAGAAGATGTAGACCTCTTACTATAGAAAAACGGGACTATCATGGAGTACATTGAGGAAAAACTGGTCAGTGATGGAATCCTTCCTTCTTCAAAGGCTGCAGAACCCTGGGAATGGCATGAGGCCCTGTAAATTAGGCAGAAGGTGTTGAAAAAGGTGCATAAACAAGGAAAGCAAGTAGAGGGTACCCTGATTGATATATACAATAAATGTATCTCTTTCTTTGAGATCATGATAGGAAGGAAAAAGTTTGCGCCAAAACATTTGAATTTAGAGCAATTCAGGAAATGGTGGCGAGATGTATATTCTCTAGTCAATGATGGCCCAATTACCAAACACCAGCTGGATAATGCAACCACTTACATTGCAATTATGGATAAATATCAAACCCTAAGGACGGATTGGGATAAAGTTATTAAGCAATCAAGGGATGATATTCAGTATATTGAGAGGAGAATTAAGGTGTTGGTAATTCCACCTTTGGCCAACCTAGAGAAAATATTTTCAATGGTGCAAGATAAGATAAGAGAGGATAAGGACAAATGGGGAGGTATTTAACACATTATCACATTAAAATTTGTGCTTCCCCATTATTTCCTCTTCATTCTTCACATGCAGTGGACCGAACTACATTGGAGAACCTAGGCCTACCTGGACGAGTCCCAAGCATTTAATGCTATTTTATTTTGTTCTAGAACTTCTTGGGCCAACTTGTTTGTGGTCATTTTCTATTGTAAATTTGATTAGGCTAACATATCTTGGAGAGTTTCTATAAATATGGCATGCTATCTCATTTGTAAGGGCTAAATAGTTTTACATTGGAGCGAATTAAGCATTAGAGCAAGGAGTTAGGAATCAGGTTATTTTCATGCAAGTGCTGTAACAAAAGACTGGAATTGTTGCTACTTTGGATGATTTAATGCAAGTAAAGGCATTGTGATTTGGTGTCCTTCTTGTGTTAATTTTATTTGGCATGGTTCCTGTGATTCTATCTTTTGAAATTGCTTAAGTTTATTTGATATATGTTAGATTTGATGTTAGAAGATTCAATGGTGTTTATGATTTGATGCTTGAAGTGTTGCAACAATCTCTAGTCCATACTTTTTGCAGCTAGCTAATTATTAGTTGCTTTGCAAAGTTAGCCTAGACTTTAATATTCATTGTGCTCAATTCAGTTATGAATGTTTGTTCATTTCAATTGCAATAGGGTTATTTGGATGAATGTTCATGATCTGAAAATATTTCATGCCTTAGAAGATTGCACTATTTTTGTAAGATTGTAGATTTATCTAGGTCAAGTAGGAATTAGTTTCTGAGAGATTGGTCCATTTCAAGTATTTTATCATTTGCATTGTTAATCTAAGGATTAGTGTTAACTTTACAAATCTCTTTGAAACCCTTATATTTTGCTATTTCTTTATCGTTTGGGTTAGATTTAGGACTCAAAGTATCATCAAATTGCTAAATCTGATAAGCTTAAGATTTAGTATTTGTTTGTAGTAAGGTTCCCTTGTGATTACCAACATTTTCACATATTATTTAAGCTATTTATGCATTGTCAAGACTTGACATTAGAGACCTTGGAGTTATCTCTTGAGGCTTGCTGATAGAGATTTACCTTTCAAGAGAGATATGATTTTCATATTCTATTTGAGTTGTTGTGCATAAAACACCATCAACAGAAACCAAGGAAAAAATCTAAAATTATAAACAAGAAACAAAATGAAGAGATCTTAAAAGAATTAAATATAAACCTACCAAAACCCCTAAAAATAAACACATAATAAAATTATAAAAGTACAAACTAAAGTTATGAATAAATACATAATACTCAAAATAAACCAATATATATACATACTAAACCTATTGCAAAAAAATACTTCATATAATTATATTAAGAGAATAAATAAACATAAAATTTATATATATATATATATGCAAAATAATAAACAACAACAAATACCTCACAACAGGTTTGAGTGAGATGAGCAGGAGTTCAAGTTTGAATTTAGGTGAGGGTAGGACTAAGGGAGATTCTAGTGTGGAAGATGATGATGTATTTTGGGTTTTGTGGGAGGATCTTCTTCCTTCTGTGGTCTGTGTTCTTGGTGGATGGGTGTTTCTAAAGGTTGGGTTGGTATTGGAGAATTTTCACGGCCCTCCTTATAGTCTATGAGTGGTTGAGGGAGCTTTTCATGGGAAAGGATTTGCTCTATGGGTATTCATTTGTCTCTTCCCTTTGATGGGAGTGGTTTCTCCTGTGTTCTCTTATATTCCTTTCTTGGAGGGTCCCAACTGGTGTAGGGGCACCTAGTCAAATTTTGTAAATATGGTCAAATGTTAGATTTTTAGGTGTTTTAAGTCTTGGTTGGTGTAATAAGGTCTATTTAGATCATTCTATAAATTTATTGAGTCTCATGGGATCGGTTTGAGTATATTTTATCATGTTTTGTAATTTGTTGCAAAAGTTGCTTTACAACTTTGCAATTTTTTCATATGTGGAAGTTGAATGGTCACTAGTTCAAAAAGTGGTTATGAACCATTGTGTTTGGGTTGTACAAGTTTAATTATGCCTCACAAACTTTGAGGCAAGGTTCTGGAGATAATCTTGGTGCACAAGCATTAAGAAAACTTCATTTTTTGTGTATTCTCATTGAAATCTACTGCTACAAAAAGTTTGTACAACATGTATGGCTTGGTAATGATGTGAAGTTGATTGGAATTGATGTAGGAGTGTGTTAACCATCATTTTGGTTTTATTTGAGTTATTTTCATAAGGTTTGAAGGATTTTGTAAGCAATTTTCTAGAAACGGGCTAGAAACCTTGGTTTTGAGGGTTTGTAAGCAAAAAAATGGAATAAAGGACCATTCCACTAGTGAAAAATTCTCCAAATCGGTGGAATGGCTTTATTTAGGATGATTTTCATTTTGGTAGTGATTTTAGATGTAGGGGATGGAGTTAGGGCCCTGTTTGTGCAAGCCCTAGCCTAATATCTCAATGTATTATGCTAGAATAGATAGGTAGAGGTAGGGTTTTGATAGTTGGTGAATGGGTGGATGTTTTAATTGATGAAACCTATTGTTTCAGACCCCATAAGATCTGTTTGAATTATTGGAGTGAAACTTTGTGGTTTGGAGAAGGAAAATCATAAAGTTGCTTTGTAAAAGAGGCCTAATTGGGCTTAAGGGCAACATAGACGACCATTTTTGAAGGAGATGTTCTAAAAAAAGTCTATGCAAAATTGGGATATGTCAAAGAAGGGAATAAAGGGTACCTTAAATGGTGATTGGTTCTTGGGTTTGAGGCCTTCTCTAAAATATATGCTTAATTTTCACTGTTTGATGTGTTATAAGCAAAATTGAAAGAATTTGTGAACAAACACCAAGTTAGGGTTTTCAAGGTGGAAATTTTGATCAAGGTTGGTTCAATTGTGATTTGCATAAAATTGGTATCAAAGCATAGGTTTTGATCATTTGAAGGAAAGAGGTTAAATTTTGAAGAAGGAAAAGTTGCAATTTGAAAGGAAAGATGCCTCCAAAGGGTAGTGCAGTCATTGCTAGGGAAATAAGGATGATGGAGTCTCAAGAAGATCTTTTAGCTAGAATTTCAACATTGGAAACAAACCAAAGAAGAGGTAAGGCCACTAAATAGGAGAGTGACTGAGAGGAAGAGAAAGAGGGTGAGAATGAAAACCCTCAAAGAGGAGTCTGAGGTGATGATGAGTTGGACCCTTATGAAAGAAGAATGGTTAAGATGCTAAAGTCTGTCAGAAGAGATCTTTCTGAGGTGAAGATGGAATTTCCCATGTATAGTGGGAAGATGGATAGTGAAGAAGTGTTGGATTGGATTGATGCACTAGACAATTACTTTGAATACAAGGAGGTAATAGAAGAACAAAAGGTAAAGTTTGCAAAAACTAAATTGAAAGGCCCTACCCTAACTTGGTGGAACTATGTATAGGAAGAGAGAGTGAAAAAGGGAAAAGAAAAAATAAATTCATGGGATAGGATGGTGTCTAAGGTTAAGAGTCAATTATTTCCCGGTGACCATGCAATTCAAACATTCGAGAAGTTGCATAACCTAAAGCAAAAGGAAATGGATGTCATGGCTTACGCAGAGGAGTTTCACAAATTGAGCCTTAGAGAAGGTCATGTTGAAGATGAAGTTGAGAAGATAGAAAGATATATGAATGGGTTAAGGTTCAATATTTAGGATGAATTGAGTCTTGCCACAACTAGAACGGTGGAATAGTGCTTCCAATTGGATGTTAGGGAAGAAGA
Organism: Sequoia sempervirens; assembly: GCA_007258455.2. Classification (NCBI taxonomy): domain Eukaryota; kingdom Viridiplantae; phylum Streptophyta; class Pinopsida; order Cupressales; family Cupressaceae; genus Sequoia; species Sequoia sempervirens. The sequence goes on from VDFB02000002.1 coordinate 116,742,529, forward strand.
GAAATTGAAAAGAAGGAAGGAAAAAAAAGTAGAGGCAGAGGAAAGAACTTCAGGGGAAGAGGATCCTTTGGTGGAAGAGGGCAATCACAAAAGGCACAAGGAGAGTCAAGTGGGCAACAAGAACAAGGCTCGAATTCAAGAAGTGGATTCAAAGGTAGAAGACCTAATGGTAGAGGCAGATTTGGAGGACAAGGTAGAGGTTCAAACACCTTTTTAGGGAGATGCTACCAATGCAATCAATTTGGCCATTAAGCATGGAAGTTCCCAGAGAAACGACCATCTACATCACATGGTGGTGAAAGGAGAACATAATTGGTGCAAGAGGATGATTGTGAGTGTTAACTATCCTTCTCAACATACTACTCCGAAGGTTGGAGAAAATCTGATGATGAGGAGGACACTACTCAAGGTTCCTGTGGTGAAGGAGCCTCCAAAAAGAAAGTATTTGTTCAGAACCACTTGCAAATCTCAAGGAAAGGTATGTAGGGTTGTTGTCGATTTCGGTTCAACTAATAATTTAGTTTCTTTGGAGATGGTTGAAAAACTAAAGTTGAAAAGGATTCCACACCCCACACCTTATTAGGTTTCTTGGTTGAATAAGGGTCAACAAGTTTTGGTCAATGAACAAACATGGGTTGAGTTTAACATTGGGGGGTACAAAGACATGATTTTGTGTGACATCATCCCAATGGATGTATGTCATTTCCTGTTAGGAAGACTCTGGCAGTATGAAAAAAAAGAAAAACATGATGGGTAGAAAAATACATATGTGATTGAAAAAGATTGGGTTTCCTTTACACTCACTCCTTTGCAAGATGAAAACTTAGATACACAAGTTGGGTCAAGTGTTATGTTGGTTGGGGAGAAACAATTTTTGAAAACCATGAAAGAGGAAGGTGGAAAAGAGTATGCAATCATAATCAGACCCAAATCTGTTATGACAACAACAAAACTTGAAGGTGTGCCCAAAGAAGTGCAAACTTTGTTGAACAAGTATCAAGACATAGTTGTTGACAAACTCCCTAGTTCTTTGCCACCTATAAGGGATGTGAGCCACCACATAAACTTTATACCAGGTGAAAACTTACCCAGTAAGGCTGCATACAAGATGACTCCTCAACAAAATGAAGAGATAAGGAAACAAATACAAGAATTGCTAGACAAGGGTCTCATAAGGGAAAATTTAAGTCCATGTGTTGTCCCTACTGTGTTGACACCTAAAAAAGGTGGAGATTGGAGAATGTGCACCGATTCAAGGGAAATCAACAAAATCACTATAAGGTATAGGTTTAAAATACCTAGAATGGAGGATTTGATGGACTGTTTAGGAGGAGCTTGTTACTTTTCAAAAATTAACCTCAAAAGTGGCTATCATCAGATTAGGATAAGAGAAGGAGATGAGTGGAAAAATGCTTTTAAAACCAATGAGGGGCTCTATGAATGGATGGTGGTGCCATTTGGGCTTTCAAATGCACCAAGTAATTTTATGAGACTAATGAATGAAGTTTTGAAGCCTTTCATAGGAAAGTTTGTAGTTGTGTACTTGGATGACATTCTTGTGTTTAGCAAGACTAAAGAGGAACACTTGCAACATTTGGACATGGTGTTGAAGAGGATGAATGAAGAAAAGTTGATGATTAACTTGAAAATGTGTGAATTCATGAAGGAGGAA